>JALPQI010010306.1:0-51302 GCA_025490895.1 Thaumatotibia leucotreta | reverse complement strand
AAGTTGCCGCCATCTTGGATCTTAGAATGGACCCGAAAATCGGATTCCACGTATGCGAATTAGTCGGAAACGAGTATAATGATGAAAATTGCTAAAAAAAGTTGCCGCCATCTTGGATCTTAGAATGGACCCGAAAATCGGATTCCACGTATGCGAATTAGTCGAAAACGAGTATAATGATGAAAATTGCTAAAAAAAGTTTCCGCCATCTTGGATCTTAGAATGGACCCGAAAATCGGCTTGTACGGATGCGAATTAGTCGGAAACGAGTATAATGATGAAAATTGCTAAAAAAGTTGCCGCCATCTTGGATCTTAGAATGGACCCGAAAATCGGATTCCACGTATGCGAATTAGTCGGAAACGAGTATAATGATGAAAATTGCTAAAAAAGTTGCCGCCATCTTGGATCTTAGAATGGACCCGAAAATCGAATTCCACGTATGCGAATTAGTCAAAAACGAGTATAATGATGAAGATTGCAAAAAAAAGTTGCCGCCATTTTGGATCTTAAAAATATACTACATTTTCAGAATACGTTTTTAACATTCATGAAACTGCTAGGATGTCAGATATCAACTAGAATGACATATAAATCAAAAACAATTTCTTCGAGTAATAGTAACAATAGTACATTACTACCGAGGCCGGGAAGTGACTGGTTGCCGGCCGAATATTTGTAGACGGCCGAGCGAAGCGAGGCCGGATAGTATTCGGACGGCAACCCGTCACTTCATGGCCGAGGTATGTATAATGCTTTTCTCAAACATGCAATGAAATGAAACAAAAAAATGTATCTTCTTTCTAAGAAATTATAAGTCAACTACATAATAGGGCTCGTGGTCGTGACCGTGTTTCGTGTAACCGTAGCCGGATCCCCGTTGCCGTGTTACACGGCCACGGTTTTAAGGCCCGTTTCCTGCGTGTTACACGGCTACGTATCAATAAAGTTACGTATACACGTGTACACGGGGATACGTATCTTAATTACACGCAGATCCGTTCCGCTCGCGTTGTTGAGTGACGATTCGATGCGTTGTCTTTAAGGACTAAGGAAAACGGATGAGAATGTTCCGTGATATTTGTTAATCTAATTTAGTGGTTACCTAATTGCCTTTCTAACGTAAAGTGCGATAACTTAGTTGTACTTAATTTCAGTATGATAACGTGTATACGTACTGAGATAAAATTTTACATATTAATATTTTACTTTTATAGGTAAGGAGGGCAGAACTATAAAATATAGATATTTTCTGAGTTCAATATTAATAAAAACTGACACATTGTCATGTATTAATTACCTAATTTAATAATGAGATGTGAACGGAAGTTAAAAAATACATAACACAGTGCGGAGTAAATATTTTTTCAGTTTTAAATATCATAATTTAAGTCTTTCTTTCGTGCAATAAAGTTGATATAAATAAATACATAAATCAATATTGAGGGTACCAGACAACGATTAATCTATACTAGGAAACCCATAACTCAGGAACAAAATAAATGCGTCATAAATATACAAATTTACAGCGTTATTTCCTACAAAATAAGGAACTTTTAAAATATAAAAGGATATTAAAAAGCAATATAATTAAAAAATACAATATACTCATTGGATGTCGTGACGATGACGGGAGATTTTAGGTGCACCGCTTTCAAATGCTTTCCTATCGATCCTGTTGTACCACCACGACACAAAAACTCATTGTTCGTACGATCATTGCACAAAATGCATAAAGCCGTGTCACCGACCCTGGTGGCATAACTCCACACCCAACTGATCTTCATTATTAATACACTTTAAAAACGCTATCTTCTCACCAACAGTAACAATACAAAAACGCAACAAAATAATAAAAAAAAACAATTAATTTAAATTCGACTAAACTCTCGCTAAGTCTGCTCGGTCTGCAATCTTATTAGTGACTAAACACGTATAAAACCAAAACCCGAAATTGCCCTTTTCAAATTTACTAAAACATCCCCGCTTATTTATATCAAACCAAAGATGCGGCTATTTCATTCAACTTCACAAACAAAAGGTGTACCAGGAAAAGCCCAAGTTAACATATTTATCAGTAAAATTACCACGTGTGGTCTATTACATCGCAGACAAACTATTGTTAGCTACTTTGCGCGTGCAAATTCTTAGTATAGGTCTTATCTACAAAAGGGCCGCCCCGTCAGGTAATAAACTTAAATGAACGACTGTATTATCTTTTATGTATAGCAATTTGGCCAAATATTCTTAACATTCTTTTTGAATTTTTCTATCTGATGATTCAAAATCACAATATAAATTCTAATCCATAAATAACACCGTCGCTTGTTATATAGAACACAGTACCTACCACGTTATTCTATAACTTAAATCGATACGAAAAATGCAAGTCTAATCAATAAAATATCGTTCGTCCCGATTCAGAGTATAATACTCAATACGTATCTACTTTAAAAACAAGCTGTTATTCAATAATAGGCCTTATTTGTTTGCATTGTAATTGGTCCGGCCGGATCCATGCCACGAGCAGTCGTTGCCAGAACGAAGCCAAGATTCGTAGATACGTATACAAACAAAGATTCGGGTACGTATCTCGGCGTGACTGTGAAATTCGTGATCTTAGTACCGCCGGGGTTAAGAACACGGAGCTACGGTTCGGCGAATAGTACGTATATCGGGAGCCCTACTACATAACTAAGTCTTTGAAACACAACAAAAGTCAAATACGACACCGACACCTCATTTTTTTTTTAAGATTGACCTGTTTGAAAGTTGCAAATTTTTAATTTAAAAAAGCGGTATTAGACGACGCGGTCGGTTGGGTCCAATTAATCGCATGCAGTGATCGGGGCCGACGGATCGCGCCGTATAATACTGCTTTTTAAATATTATTTTGAGTAGTTATTGTACATTTATTTTAAATGATATAATTTAAATATCTAATTATAACTGCAAAAATTTGCCAATAATTTTTTTTATACTAATATTACTTACAGATAATTATTGGCTAAAAGCCAAGATGCTAGGTCACAACCCTATGTCTAATGAAAATTAAAAAAGAGGTACTTGCCGGCCTAGGCCGGCAACGAGGTACTTCCCGGCCACTTTTTAGGCACGTAACTACAACATTTCATTGCATGTTTGAGAAAAATTACTTTGTAAGTAATGCAGATTACAGAAGTACTTGATTACGGTGGATTCAATATTACAGTAGCTGATTACAATACCGATCCCAAAGGAATGGATTACAGGCGTAACCATAGTACAGCATTACAGTAATTTTTATTATACTAGTAATTCATTACTGAGGAATCGTCATTACTGGAATGTAACCCTGTAATTAATTCCAAAAGGAATTGATTACGCCCAACTCTGCCTACACCAGGTCATGAGTCCACCTTTTGGGTGACCTACCCACGCTGCGCCTTCCGGTACGTGACCATCACTCGAGAACCTTACCGCCCCAACGGCCATCGGTTCCACGCGCAATGCGCCCCGCCCACTGCCACTTCAGTTTAGCGATTCGAAGAGCTAAATCGGTTACTTTGGTTCTACTGCGGATGGTCTCATTTTTAATCCGATATCGCAGAGAGACTCCTAGGTGATAGAGTGACAGCGTGAGTGGATCGCGTAGACCGAGCCGTCGGGCCTGCGGCCCTCCAGCTGATAGAGTGAAAGCGTGAGTGGATCGCGTAGGGTGAGCCGTCGGGCCTTCGGCCCTCCAGCTGATAGAGTGATAGCGTGCGTGGTACGCGTAGGGTGAGCCATCGGGCCTGCGGCCCTCCAGCTGATAGAGTGACAGCGTGAGTGGATCGCGTAGGGTGAGCCGTCGGGCCTGCGGCCCTCCAGCAGATAGAGTGATAGCGTGCGTGGTACGCGTAGGGTGAGCCATCGGGCCTGCGGCCCTCCAGCTGATAGAGTGAAAGCGTGAGTGGATCGCGTAGGGTGAGCCGTCGGGCCTTCGGCCCTCCAGCTGATAGAGTGATAGCGTGCGTGGTACGCGTAGGGTGAGCCATCGGGCCTGCGGCCCTCCAGCTGATAGAGTGAAAGCGTGAGTGGATCGCGTAGGGTGAGCCGTCGGGCCTTCGGCCCTCCAGCTGATAGAGTGATAGCGTGCGTGGTACGCGTAGGGTGAGCCATCGGGCCTGCGGCCCTCCAGCTGATAGAGTGACAGCGTGAGTGGATCGCGTAGGGTGAGCCGTCGGGCCTGCGGCCCTCCAGCAGATAGAGTGATAGCGTGCGTGGTACGCGTAGGGTGAGCCATCGGGCCTGCGGCCCTCCAGCTGATAGAGTGAAAGCGTGAGTGGATCGCGTAGGGTGAGCCGTCGGGCCTTCGGCCCTCCAGCTGATAGAGTGATAGCGTGCGTGGTACGCGTAGGGTGAGCCATCGGGCCTGCGGCCCTCCAGCTGATAGAGTGAAAGCGTGAGTGGATCGCGTAGGGTGAGCCGTCGGGCCTTCGGCCCTCCAGCTGATAGAGTGATAGCGTGCGTGGTACGCGTAGGGTGAGCCATCGGGCCTGCGGCCCTCCAGCTGATAGAGTGACAGCGTGAGTGGATCGCGTAGGGTGAGCCGTCGGGCCTGCGGCCCTCCAGCAGATAGAGTGATAGCGTGCGTGGTACGCGTAGGGTGAGCCATCGGGCCTGCGGCCCTCCAGCTGATAGAGTGAAAGCGTGAGTGGATCGCGTAGGGTGAGCCGTCGGGCCTTCGGCCCTCCAGCTGATAGAGTGATAGCGTGCGTGGTACGCGTAGGGTGAGCCATCGGGCCTGCGGCCCTCCAGCTGATAGAGTGAAAGCGTGAGTGGATCGCGTAGGGTGAGCCGTCGGGCCTTCGGCCCTCCAGCTGATAGAGTGATAGCGTGCGTGGTACGCGTAGGGTGAGCCATCGGGCCTGCGGCCCTCCAGCTGATAGAGTGACAGCGTGAGTGGATCGCGTAGGGTGAGCCGTCGGGCCTGCGGCCCTCCAGCAGATAGAGTGATAGCGTGCGTGGTACGCGTAGGGTGAGCCATCGGGCCTGCGGCCCTCCAGCTGATAGAGTGAAAGCGTGAGTGGATCGCGTAGGGTGAGCCGTCGGGCCTTCGGCCCTCCAGCTGATAGAGTGATAGCGTGAGTGGTTCGCGTAGGGTGAGCCGTCGGGCCAGCGGCCCTCCAGCTGATAGAGTGACAGCGTCAGTGGATCGCGTAGGGCATGCCTTTGGACCTGCAGTCACCCGGTTGATAAGACTGAGAGTATGAGTATACCCCTCGGGTTCGCGTAGGTCGTGTCGTCGGGCCTGCGGCCCTCAGGTTGATGGACTGACAGAGCAAGTGGTTTGTATAGGACGTGCACTTGGACCTGCGGTCCTCCAGTTGATAGACAGAGAGTGTGAGTCCCTCCGGTTCAAGTAGTGCGTGCCATAGTGCCGTCGAGCCTATGGCCCTCCGGTTGATAGACTGCATGGATTGACCCTTTGGGCCCTTGGTTCGCGTTGAACTTTCCGTCAGACCTGCGGTCCTCCGGTTGGTTGACTGACAGTATGAGTTTATATTTTATAGTCTCGAAATTCGACTTGTATAATATGTACAATATAAAAATTTAAACTTGATTTTCACATTAAACCAAATTGATTGATCAATATATTCCTTATTGTCAGATCTCTGTTATGGTGTTGTATGAATAACACGTCCATTTGAAACACTTCGGGCATTCAAGCTGACATTGTTTTAGTGTCGGGTTTCTAAAATTATCTATTCAGCAGGGATTCCCTTTCTTTACTTACACATAAAATAATGTCCATCGCGTTTACATATGTGTCGTAATTAAAGCGCGAGAGTTAAACGCTAGCATGCCTAATTGTGCATATTACAAACAACATCTTTGATCTAGAATAAGTAAGTATAGTATCGGAAATTAACTTAACAATTGCACTAAAAACTTGAAAATAAAATAAGTAAAAAAAGTTTTAAGTTAAACGATTTTTATTGCACCAAAAACTAGAAAATTTAAATTAGTTGTAACTAACCGTAGATGCTACTTTCTATAGATTAGTCACGTGAAACTATTAAGTATCACTGTAGTATTCCCAAGTCGGATGCTGAAAGCCACGTTTAGCCTCTATGTCAGTGGATTAAGCGTTAATCGGAAACTTTTACCAAACTGAAATAAAAACGTGAGGCATTATTATAAAGAAGCATACAAGTTCAAAATATGTATTGTAGCTTTAATTTGGAATTAATCATCCATCTGTTCCAACACTTCTACAAAGGTAAATAACTTTTATCAAGTCCAGAACAAAACTTATTACACTATTGCTGTCTTGATTTCTATGTGTGTTCTTAAAAACTATAGTGACTTAATCAGAATTGCGTACGCCCCATTACAGTGATACTTAATAGTTTCACGTGACTAATCTACAGAAAGTAGCATCTACGGTTAGTTACAACTAATTTAAATTTTCTAGTTTTTGGTGCAATAAAAATCGTTTAACTTAAAACTTTTTTTACTTATTTTATATACCGATAGTTTTAATCCTTAAATGCATGACTTTTAAAAGTATTGGGAGTGCATAATGTAAGCCAGATTAAATATGCAAATATTATTAAATTTTAGATTGTAAACTTCATTAAATTCAGTAAATGTAAAATCGGTAATATATTAGTTACAAATAAAAAAAAATACTTTGTTAAAAACCGCCAAACACTAAACGAAAACTTTCAATATATATCTTTTTTCTAAATTGCCGCCATCTTGCTTATAAAACACTTATAACTTTTTTAAATACAGTTTTGCCAACAAATTAATAATAAATGTGAAAACTATGCGTTCAGCTATCGGTAAATATCAAATGATATGTATATACATAAGTTCCGAGAAATTCAGTGGTATCGGCCGAAATCGAAGAAGGAAGGTTTACGACCACTGCTTCTTTGTTCACCCGTTTGACAGATAATTCTAATCTTAAATAAAACGAAGTATAGTTGATGCGAAATTTATTCCTAATGTCAAAGTCAAAATATTCTTTATTCAATTAGGCCCAGCAACGAGCGCTTTTGAATCGTTAAACTAAATAGCGAATAAGAGAAAAAAAGCTACTTCCGGTTCTAACCCTACACCTGCCTGAGAAGAATCCGGCAAAAAACTCAGCGGGACTTTTTTTTTTCAAATAATAGTTTTGTTACATCTTACAGCTAACATGCATTAATTACATGCATAAAAACGAAACATAAATTTGATTAAATATAAATACAGATATAGTACATTAACTAGAGATTAACCCCCTTATTCATAAACGTTTGTTAAATTAACAAACGTTTATGAATAAGGGGCGAAGTCTCTAATAGTCAGAATAATTATATAATTTCAGGTCACTCTCAAAATCATCACCGCTCTACATGAAACGCAATACAGAACACGACCCGCCATACTGGCGCGGTCAAGTGTGGATCAACGTCAACTATCTCGCTCTAGCCGCGCTGAAGCACTACTCGCGAGAGGGACCGCATGCTGTCAGAGCGGGACAGCTGCATGATAGACTGAGAGAGAATATTGTTAGTGAGTATCGCTCGATTTATGGTGCCCTAGTACCTTGTGGTCAAACAAAGTTTGGAGGAAGATGATTCATAAAACATGGAAGCCGCACGCCATACTAAATTGCCTTTCAAAAACGGTCCTGAATTTTAGTTGACAAATGTCTCCCCCTCTTCAATGCATCATGATAATGAATTTCAATATCAACCTATAACAACTCAAACCGCCATTTAAAAATAGTTGTGATTGGTCCATCAAAGTTTTGATTGGCTATTTTCTATAAACATTTGTCAAAAATGTTGCGCCGAAATATGCGCGGTGTAAAAAAAGCGCTATGTCCTGCCCATCTTGGCACAATTGAACAATTGTTTTTGGGGGCATTTTTGAGCTGGCGTTAGACGTCCATGTTATATATGGTCGCAGGAGAAATTATATCCTCGCCTGAAACGAAACATAGAAGAAAAAGAAGTAATAATTGAAGTTGTGTATGTGTATTGGTGGCTAAAAAATTCGAATTCCGAATTAATTTAAGTAGGTTTTAGGTAGTTATACTCGTAGGTTATACCTAGCACCCAGTTGGTACGGTACGTATGTTCGAACAAAAAAAATCGACTTTGCGAAAACCTCCTAGGGAACCTATTCTGATTGTGAGTCCCAAACCCTGGCGGGAAATGGGAATACACTTATTATACACTCTGTATATGAACTGAAACTCTGTATTATTTTCCAGAGAACATCATCTCTGAATACCGCCGCACGGGCTACTTCTGGGAGCACTACTCTGATGCGGACGGCGCTGGAGCTGGCTGCCGCCCCTTCACCGGCTGGACCGGTCTCCTTCCGCTCATCATGGCTGGCGAGTACTAGCTTCTCGGATACATGCTCGCCTGGTACTTACGCAGAGTAATTTAACAAAGAAAAAAAGGGAAATCGCACTACCGAGGACTTTACCGATCAACAATGGCTAGAGAATACTGACGCCTTGAATTTATGTAGTCCTGGTACTTGACGCAGAAAACTTCAGCCAAAAAAATTTAAAAATCGGTGTTTGTGTCAGCTGTCATTTTATTAAATTGACAGCTGTGTCACACAGGCAAGCACGGACCAGCCAAAGCTGAACCGTCTTGGAAGCACTACGTGTTCAATTGTTCATCTTTTATAATGTAAAGGTGCATTCAGAGGTTCATTCGCTGTTCTATCCCCCGCTCTACGAAATCAACCAATCACGTTTTGTGTAACGATCGAATTTCGTAGAGTAGGGGGTTAGAATAGCGAATGTTCGTTTGGTCTGAATGCACCTTAACATACTCTCGAGGCTTCTTCACGCACAAGGTTCTTTTAAAAACACTATTGGAACGCGGACGGCGCTGGCTGCCGCCCCTTCACCGGCTGGACCGGTCTCCTTCCGCTCATCATGGCTGGCGAGTACTAGCTCTTCGGATACATGCTCGCCTGGTACTTACGCAGAGTAATTTAACAAAGAAAAAAAGGGAAATCGCACTACCGAGGATTTTACCGATCGCGGAATACTGACGCCTTGAATTTATGTAGTCCTGGTACTTGACGCAGAAAACTTCAGCCAAAAAATTTGAAAAATCGGTGATTGTGTCAGCTGTCATTTTATTGGATTGACAGCTCTGTCACAGTCCAGCCTTTCTTGGAAGCACTATGTATTCATCTTTTGTAATGTAAATGTAACAATTCTCTCAAGGATTCTTCTCGCACAAGGTTCTTTTAAAAGCACTATTGGGACGCGGACGGCGCTGGCTGGTGCCTCTTTACCGGCTGGACCGATCTTCTGCCGCTCATCATGGCCGGCGAGTACTAGCTTCTCGGATACATGCTCGCCTGGTACTTACGCAGAGTAATTATACAAGAAAAAAGGGATGAAAATCGCACTACCGAGGATTTTACCGATCAACTAGAGAATATTGGCGCCTTGAATTTATGTAGTCCTGGTACTTTACTCATAAAAAATCAGCCAAAAAAATCGAAAAATCGGTTATTGTGATTTGAGTGCTTGTGTCACAGCTGTCAATACAGACGACATTTTACTGGTTTGACCTCTATTACAGGCAAGCACGGACCAGTCAAATCTGTAAAACTCTCATTCTCTCGAAAATTCTTCTCACTCGAGGTATTTCTGGGAGCACTACTCTGATGCGGACGGCGCCGGAGCTGGCTGCCGCCCCTTCACCGGCTGGACCGGTCTTCTTCCGCTCATCATGGCTGGCGAGTACTAGCTCCTCGGATACATGCTCGCCTGGTACTTACGCAGAGTAATTATACAAGAAAAAAAGGGAAATCGCACTACCGAGGATTTTACCGATCAACTAGAGAATACTGACGCCTTGAATTTATGTAGTCCTGGTACTTGACGCAGAAAACTTCAGCCAAAAAATTCGAAAAATCGGTGTTTGTGTTAGCTGTCATTTTATTAGATTGACAGCTGTGTCACACAGGCAAGCACGGACCAGCCAAAGCTGAACCTGTCTTGGAAGCACTACGTGTTCATCTTTTGTAATGTCATTCTCTCGAGGATTCTTCTCGCACAAGGTTCTTTTAAAAACACTATTGGAACGCGGATGGCGCTGGCTGCCGCCCCTTCACCGGCTGGACCGGTCTCCTTCCGCTCATCATGGCTGGCGAATACTAGCTTCTCGGATACATGCTCGCCTGGTACTTATGCAGAGTAATTATACAAGGAAAAAAAGGGAAATCGCACTACCGAGGATTTTACCGATCAACTAGAGAATATTGGCGCCTTGAATTTATGTAGTCCTGGTACTTTACTCATAAAAAATCAGCCAAAAAAATCGAAAAATCGGTTATTGTGATTAGTTTATGAGTGCTTGTGTCACAGCTGTCAATACAGACGACATTTTACTGGTTTGACCTCTATTACAGGCAAGCACGGACCAGTCAAATCTGTAAAACTCTCATTCTCTCGAAAATTCTTCTCACTCGAGGTACTTCTGGGAGCACTACTCTGATGCGGACGGCGCCGGAGCTGGCTGCCGTCCCTTCACCGGCTGGACCGGTCTTCTTCCGCTCATCATGGCTGGCGAGTACTAGCTTCTCGGATACATGCTCGCCTGGTACTTACGCAGAGTAATTAAACAAAGAAAAAAAGGGAAAATCGCACTACCGAGGATTTTACCGATCAACTAGAGAATATTGGCGCCTTGAATTTATGTAGTCCTGGTACTTGACGCAGAAAACTTCAGCCAAAAAATTTTAAAAATCGGTGTTTGTGTCTGCTGTCATTTTATTGGATTGACAGCTCTGTCACAGGCAAGCACGGACCAGCCAAAGCTGAAAACCTGTTTCGGAAATTCATGTTTTGTAATGTAACATTCTCTCGAGGATTCTTCTCGCACAAGGTCATATTTTGTAATGTTACATTCTCTTGAGGATTCTTCTCGCACAAAGTCATCTTTTGTAATGTTACATTCTCTCGAGGATTCTTCTCGCACAATGTCATCTTTTGTAATGTAACATTCTCTCGAGGATTCTTCTCGTACGAGGTTCTTTTAAAAGCACTATTGGGACGCGGACGGCAGCGCTGGCTGCCGCCTCTTTAGCGTCTTTACAGGCTGGACCGGTCTCCTTCCGCTCATGGCCGGCGAGTACTAGCTCCTCGGAGACATGCTCGCCTGGTACTGACGCACACTAAATTAAGAGATGAAGATCGCGCTATCGCGGAATCTACATCTATACATACGATCGATCAACGATGGCTGGAGACTACTGACGCCTTGAATTTATGTAGTCCTGGTACTTTACTCATAAAAAATCAGCCAAAAAAAAATCGAAAAATCGGTTAATTGTGATTACTATGAGTGCTAGAGTCACAGCTGTCAATACAGAAGACATTTTACTGCTTTGACAGCTCTATTTACAGGCAAGCACGGACCAGTCTCAAATCTGTAAAACTCTTAGAAGCACTAAGTACGAGTATTCATCTTTTGTAACATTCTCTCGACAATTCTTCCCACTCGAGGTACTTCTAAAAGCACTATTAGACGGCGTTGGCTGCCGCCTCTTCACCGGCTGAGGCGGCAGCCAACTCAGCTCCTTGGAGACATGCTCGCCTGGTATGTACTTACGCACATTGACACTAGAAATAACAGTTATTAAAAATGGGTGAGCTGGCATCGCTTAGCAGTCCTAGTACATCTTGGATTTGACAAGAACTCGCGGCCTTTTCCCGGCTACTCTTTTAGATTGTATTGATTGAAACGGGACGGGTAGACGCGAGTTGCTGTCAAAGACAATATGCGCTAGGGCCGCATCTCTAAATGTACTCTCTATAATATTACTATCAATTTACCGATTTTCAGGCACAAAGTGTATCCAACATTTTTAATCAGTTTAGTTTTTCATGTTTACCTAATCAATGGCCTTAGCAGTTTTTATAGCAATAATATTCCCATCACATTTTCAAGACAACCTTAGCACGTAAGTTTAGTGATATTTGTAAATATGTTATAGTGACTTCGAAAATAATAGATCGTAGCGTCAGCCAAGTATGAGATAAAAGAATGACAATTTTATTTGAGCCTAGTCTACACTGAGTTCTTCGCGAGAAAATCGCCGCGCGAGGCAAGAATGATTATGAGCTATCCGCGGTAGAAACGTAGTCGCTCTCGTGTAAATAAATGAGACGCGAAGATATTTTATACGATGGACGATGGACTAAGTATAATTGCTCGGTCTCTCTTTTATTTATAAGTGAGCGACTACCTTTTGTTTATTTCAGAGCATAGCTTACGCTGTTAGTGTGACTGACGTGTATATAATCGTCAGTAGAATCTAAAAAAAAAATATGGCTGACTTTCCATAGCATTTGACGTCCTTGACTCATATCGCAGATATATTTTTACGTCCATACTAATAAATATCAATAATTTTAACTAATAATGTATGTGAACTCTAGGTTTAAGATTTTAAGTTACTAATAAAACCAAGATTGTGATCTAAAAGTGCGTAATTATTAATGCAAGTTTTTAGGCTTGTTTACATTTTTTTAGATTCAACTGACGATAGAGTATTGAAATTGTACACATGTCTCGCTCAGGATATTTACGAGCGGCAGCATGCGTCAGGCGAAACACTTCCACACTGAGTGCTGCCTCGCGCGGCAATTTATTCGCAAGGCTGTTCGTTCAGTGTGGACGCGGCTAGTATAATATATAAGGGTTGCGGTATGTCAAAAATGTCTAAATATTTTGTTGGTCTAACATAATTCCATTTACTAGTACAGTAGAACGTAATATTAACCATTTTTATAAAGTAATAGTTCTCAACTTTACTGAACCGTAAAATTGTATCTATACTCTGGTTAATTAGGTATTTAATTAAATTTAATAATCTAACAGTATCTCTTTATTGAAAAATGCATTTAAAAATCCAAGCTGGGTACTTAATGAATCAAAACAATTTCAATCACTGTATTTATGAGTAGAAAACTTATTTTCTACTCGTGGTCTTCAATAAAAAGATACTGCAAGATTGTTTACATTTAGTTAAATACCTAACCAAATAATTTACTGTATTGAAATTTGGTGCACCATTGTGTACATAATTACGAACTTTATATCAGCACTGTCAGCTATCAATCGGTGGACCTTATGGTTTTTGTAATAAGGTGTATTACTGTATAGCCGCCAATGACTATAAAAAGTTTAAACCGATTTCAAAATTGTATAGTAGCATAATAAATGAAAACGAATAGTGTGTTCATAGTTTCAGAATTATACTTAGGAGTTCTGTATTTCCTTACTACCGATAAAATTGAATCCTGACCCAATATAGAACTTTATCATAGTAACGTAGCAAGTCAAATGTACGACAGTTCCTATAATTCTGCCCTGCTAAGCATAATAGCGATATCTAAAAATTTAATTTAATGCAAACATGCACCTTAAATTATATAGCTGACGATTCCATTTCCAAATCCCTCTATTTTTGAGATACCTATTGCTATTTCGAGTAGCAGGGCAGAATTTGATTTATAGCGTCACATTTTTAGAGGGTTAATTTTTGTAGTTTGTAAATCTAAGTATGTTGCGACATAAAATGTATCGAAAACTTGTATCTTTGTGTACTTGAACGATACACAGGACGTCTCAAAACTATGGGTCATGAAGGGAATGTACCATAAATATCGTATTTTGCTCAAAAAACACTTTATATAATATTTAAAATTTTGTCTTTTTGTAATCAAAGATTTTCTAAAAAAATCTTTAATCGTCTTAATAAAATATTTTTGCTGTCAATTTACAGTCATTTGACGTTGATCCTTTCTTAAAAATACAATAGGTATCACTTAATAATAGTTATTATTTTTTATTTCGCTTGGCATCATAAGAATTGGGATGATTTTTTTTTACATTTAAATCCGTTGGATTCCCAGACAAAACAAGATTTTTTGAGAAAACCTTTGAATGTAGAGTTACTAACTTTTAAAAATAAGTCTGCTGTGAGCAAAATACCCTATCTACGAAATTTAATGTACTTTTCCTTTATGTCCCATAGTTTTGTGACGCCCTGTATAGTTTGCAAAAGTACTGTGTATTTCTTTATATGGCCCATTAATCTTAAGGCAAAAACTTGTTCACCTAAAAGTACACGCTTTCTGACGTAAACTGCTATTTCCTTGATTAAAATAATGCAATATCTAAAATGCGCACTCAGATATCTTGGTATAGACAAAAATAGCAGTTTTAGGCCAAAAAAAAGTGTATTTTCTCAAACATGCAATGAAATATTGTCTTTACTTTCCTTAAAATAGACTCGGAAGTATCGCTTTTAGGGCGCAGTAACTCACTGCGATGGATATGGAATTTCATAACACTTCAGGCCACTCTAGGCCTGCAAAGTAACTTTTTTTTAAGTTCGACAAAATTGTCATTATTTTTTGTATTTCTTTGTATGATTGAGAAAAGTACTATACATGCCTCGGCGTGAAAACGGATTCCCGGCCTCGGTATATACCAAATTGGCCGGAAATCCTCATTTTCCCGGCCTCTGGTGTAATTTACTATTGGTTGTTAGCAAGTTGTTTACTAAATAAGACAACAAACGCCAAGTCACACCGCGTATGAGTGGCGTGCCAGTTGTAGTTTATGTAAATGTCATATTACATGGCACACGGCTGGTCACGCGCACGGCTCGGAAGCGGTGTGCCATCTAATATGACGTCTACATACGCTACAACGTGCACGTGGTGCACACGCAATCGGTGGACCATCTTGTTGTTGCGGTGGTACATGGGTCAAAATTCTTTTCGTTGTTTTATTTTGTGTCCCTAAAAAACGTGACGCAGTGGTGATTTTTGTATGAGATGATATGTTGTTTTCAATTTCTGATGTATAGATTAAAATCTGGCGTGAAAATGAAATACAAGTGCAACAGATTTTTTTATATACGACAGTGTGGTATGAAACAAGACTACGAAAATAATTTTGAGTGATTCACATCTTTTATTATTGAAATATAGTATAAGATATGCGCAACTAAGGAGTGTAGCCCTTATGGGTCCTATGAGAGTTCAGAATGCCAAGAATTAAACTATTTGTTATCATTTTGTGATTTTTGTTTCATTTTAAAATAAATTGTTACCACAAACACATTTTTGACAGTTTTATTTTTGCTGACCATAACGGGAATAGATATGAAGTTTTTAGCATAATATCTGCCGTGGACTGATGACGTGGTGAAGGTCGCAGGAGTCCGCTGGATGCGGGAGTGCACTTCAAACTGGGCCTTGTTCTCTCCGCCACCTTCAGTCCACGCTCCCCTTGCCCCAATGACAAGTGCTACAATTGTAAATTAACTGTTTCTCCAATTGGGGGTAATAGGTTACAGTTATAGTAATTCAGATAACTTCTGACCGTATTCTTTGTCTATTGTTAGAAACCGCAAGATGCTACTGTATTTGCATCGAAAAATAAACCGCTTATTTAAATTGCGACTCTATCACCCAAGCAATAAGATTCAATGTTAACCAATACGGAAGAAAACAACCCTGCTTATAAAAATACATGTATTCCCTACGGTTCCCAAACGCACGAGGCGAGTAGGGCGCTCTCAAACCAACTTAAAAATGACATCTCAATCCGTTAAAAAGATGCGTATCGGGGAGTGCGCTTACAACGGTTTTCCGAGCGACCATTTGGAATTACACGTGGCACGCGGCACGCCGCACGGTTAATTCCAAATGGTAGCTCGTTGATAGCTCACTTGGTTAACATTGAATCTTATTGCTTGGGAGATAGAGTCACACTTTAAATAATTGGTTATTTTTTTATGCCAATACAGTAGCATCTTGCGGTTTTCTAACAATAGACAAAGAACACGGTCAGAATTCATCTGAATCACTATACCGCTTACCATCGGAAGAGCCGTGCGTTTATTTGCCACCAAAATAAAATGTAGTGCAGGAACTTTAATAAATCAGCAGTAAATAACTTAAGCAGCAGTAATTAACTTTTATGCGTAGCAAAATTACAATTGTCACAAAAAACACAACAATTGTAGCGAATTTCCGACATAAGCCGAACCTCATGTCAAGATTTAATGAAAATTGTACTAAACCTTGCGACAATTGTCACGGGATTCGGAAAATAAAAAGTAGTTTACTAACGATATAATAACGATATTTATTAGTAACAATTTTATGTTGGTGGCATACAAGCATATGGACCATCCAATAGTAAGCGGTAGTCGTAGCCTATGGAGGCCTGTGACGTCTGTAACAGTGGTATTTTAGAATTGTCACACTTGTAATTGTGGTGAAATAGGCCAATATATTTGATTGATTTCACAAACAAACGAAACTTGACACTTTCCCTTACATAACAAGGATCAAAATACGATTTAAAGAATATAGATGGTGGGTCCTCCAAGGTAAGTAAATAAAACAAAGATGTACTCACAATGAATAATTACTGTATTTCTGTAATTTTTTACTGTAAGTAAAATTATTCTATGATCTTCAGTCGTTCAAGAACATTATACATAATTATATCCTCTTCGTATCTACTAACAAATACTTTTCTACCATTTATACTTGTATTTCGTAAATAAACGTTCATCACTACATCACTACATAGTATAAAATAAAGTCACTTTTTCTGTCCCTATGTCCCTTTGTACACTTAAATCTTTAAAACTACGCAATGGATTTTGATGAGATTTTTTTTAATAGGTAGAGTAATTCAAGAGGAAGGTTTTTATGTAGGTATAGTACCCGTGCGCAGCCGGGGCGCGTCGCTAGTTTGTAATAAAACCATTAAAAGAGTATGTATGATATGTCAATATCTTGACCCATTTCAGAACTGACTACGTAGGAAACATATGCCTTAACCTAGCCCTTGACGGCCCCCGACCAAAGAAGCGATGGCTAAATGTCGCGAAGGCTGACATGAGTGTGAATGGGTTTACAGTAGAAGATGCCCAGGATCGCGCAAAGTGGAGGAAATGTAGCAGGAAAGCGGACCAGGAAGGTAAATAGGAATGTAAAGTAAATTGGGCTGTGAGCGCAGCACAGCAGTCCAGTTTAGAACGGCAGATTTTTTCATGTGTTATTCTAAACTGGACTGTTTGTCCTGGGCTAACAGACAAGTTTACTCTACATTCCTATTTACCCCCCTTTTTACGATAACTTTTGCTTTGGAACTCGTGGTACGGCTACAGGAAAAGAACCCCCATTCATAATTTGTTAATACTGAACACTTCTGGTGGTACCATAGCTTTGTTAACAGAATTATTAGCACAAGAATTAAGCGACAATAGAGTCTGACCAGCATATCTATGCACAAGAAAATGCGGTTAATTAAAAAAAAGTGACCTGGCAAAATTGGCAATGTAAAGTTTTTTGAAGGTATGAATATTACATTTTCCCCTGATAGCTGTCGTCTTAAGGTTCAAGAAAATGCGGCTCTTTTATTTTGATGTCCTATAATTTGTTAACAATCTTTTTTAAGTGAGATAGATGACATTTGTGCAGTTTTATGGATGAGCAGAGCCTAATGCTTTCATCCAAAACAAGTACCTATAATGAAATAGAAAAAAAAAAGACTATTGACAGATTTTTTTTCTATTTCATTGTACTGATTGCGGACGAACGCATTGGGCTTTATTCATTCATAAAACTGCACAAATGTCACCTCACTTACTTAAAAAAAGATTATTAACAGTTTATAGGAAATTATAATAAAAGAGCCGCATATTCTTGAACCTTAAGACGACGGCTATCAGGGAAAAATATAATATTCATACCTTCGGAAAACTTCACATAGCCAATTCTCTACCAAATTAAATGCCAGTTTGACAATGACAGGTCAATTGATTGAATGACAGGTCAATTGGCCGTGTGGTGACGGCAGAAAGAATATATTTGTCGCCACCCCAACTCCTCCTGCGGATGTCGTAAGAGTCGACTAAGGGATTGAAGTGTCACTGACCATATTTGATTAAAGATTGATGACGGGCAGCAGCGTCATCCTAGTGGACACATTACTGCGATCGCCAATCCGCTTGCCCAGCGTGGCGATTATTGGCAATTACCTCCTAATGCGTCTATACGCATAGTTAATAGGAGAGGCCTACGTCCAGCAGTGGACTATCATAGGCTGATGATGATGATGATGAGGTAAATTGATAGGCAAAATTGTTGCCATTTAAAGAATATCGAAAAAATGCTTGTGCAAAGTTATGCTGGTCAGGCTATCTCGCGGGTGAGAAGACACCCGTCCCTGTTTAATGAATACGATTAGACAGGGATAGGTATCTATCTCGCTCGCAGATATCGCCGGACTATTTGTCTAGTGTACGGAATTATAAAACTGGGTAGCTGTGTTTCTTCAGACATTTGCTTATTTGTATTGTTATTTGCCAGTATTATGACACTTATTGGGAAACTAAATAATTGTTTACTTCAGTACAAATGGTAGAAAAGTCTTCGCTCACAAAAAATACAACACATGTCAATCATCCAATTCACAATAAAAAAATAGACTCAAAAAAAATCCATACACCGACGAGGTAAAAAAGTTATTTTTTTTCACATTTTCTTTTTTTTTCCCTATCTAACGATAATTTGAATTTGATAACCTACTTAATTCTACAATTTACAATGTTTAAATGATTTTTTTTCTCATTTTTTGCTTATTGTTGATTACAAAACCTCACTGATGGCGGTCCAGCCGCGTTTTATATACAATTTTACATAATATCATATTCATAGGTCATTTATACAAATTCTTTGTTAATCTAAAATTTCGATACGAAAAATTGGGAGTCAGGATCAAATACTTTGTAGCCACCTAAGTTAAATGGTTTGGTACAGTCGCACGTTATTCATAAACATATTGATTTAAAATTTCAAGATTTACACTCATATATTCGTGGTCTGCCTGCGACCACGAAACATTATGCCCGAAACGTCAGAATATTAATTAAACGTAAGTTTACGCGATTTATTCATAAACGTCTACTAACTACTAGCTAACTAGCTGCTAAGTATTGTTTGTCCTATTCGCTCATACAGGCACATGTATTGATAAGACCGAAAGGACCAAACAATACTTAGTGGCTTAAGAGACTTTTATGAATAAAAAAAGGGTTAAAACACGAGCATTTCTGAGACACGATTGGAAATAATAAATTAGACACAGGATTTACGGCGCCTTGATATTAATATTAGACGGGTCCACACTGAAGGGACCGCCTCGCGAGTTGCCGCGCGAGGCAAAACTACGAACGTGCGAGTTCACGTGCACACAGAGATGCCTCGCGTGGTAATTACCACCTTTTTACCATTTTTCGTGTCGATATTTTAGACTGACTGCATCCTTATTATTTTCGAGTTAAATGACATACAATCGCCAACAGTTATCTGACACTGTGCTGGCGTTAGTACGCTCTCACAAAGGGTACCTAGTGCAAGTACATCTAAAGTGATAACTTGTGACCTACTTACTACATTGGCATATCTAGAGTACAAAAATACAACAAAAAACATGAATCCATACTAAAACACAGGCAGTGTTAATATCACATACGACAAACATTATTTACAGCTTTAAATATTAAATGAAAAGGCATGGAAGTGACGCAATAGAATCAAATATATACCTCATTACAAATCATGTGATCATTGGTCTATCTTTGACCTCCCCCTCCCATTTGGTGATTGTAAAGCTGCCTTCATACAAGATCACGCGACAAATCAGACGCTACAAATATTCGCACACCTAGTTCACAACAGTACTAACATTCACTTCAATAGTTAATACTGTTTTGATACAGGAGCCGTACCATTAGATTTCATGGCGTTATTAACGTGCTTTTACTTTCTATCTGGCTCGCTCTACTACTTTCTACTCGTAAACGCGTTAATAACTTAGCGATAGCTAATGGTAGTACAGGTGGTTTATGGTGGTCCCGTTTTATCCTGCTACGCATCGCTTTTGCACTCGCATCCTTGTTGGAACGTGACGGCAACGCCAACAAACGATTAGACACGGTACCATATGTGTGCGACATCTTTTCTACTGTGTTGCAAATGGTATAATATGCTATTTCAAAAACAATCAATAATTGAGGGTAACTGCGCTATTCATTTAATAATTTTGTTGTTTTTGGCTTTTCCGCTGTACAAAGATGACAAGTGATATTTTGTTTAACCTCCCTCCACCCATCGTGATCATTTGTGATATATTTCTGATCTCCAAAATCATTACATGATTTGTGAATCAGCCATACATGGCAATTTCTAAATTATAGGTGATAAAGCACACAAGCCTGATCTACCGTAGCCAATGGACTCCAGAAATGACATATGCAAGTTATTGAGACTTAAAAATTGTATAATTTACTGTGTCGACAGCAAAAGACAAGATCGTAAGGCCCAGTAGAATCTGTAAAATGTAAAAAGGTATTTGCGCCACTTCACATACATTAAGCACAATTTAAACATGCATGAATATAATTCGAACGATCAAAATACCGCAATGTATGTAAAGAAATAGCATGTCTAAATTGGTAACAAAGTGTCAACTATAAAATAAAAATAACTTAATATCTACACATGAGTATGTTAAAATACCAGACTATCTCGAGTACACCTTCTAATACAAAATATCGTCAATACTCAAAAAACAATCGTGTATAGTAACGAAGAAACTACATATAGGTTTAAAGGACATCCGTTGTATTGAAGTATGATTTGACTCTAGTAGAAAAACGGTTGTATTAATTTATTAACGAAATAAGTCTTTATTGTTGACGATAAAGTATTTATGTAGAAACACTAAATACCAAAAAAGATATTGATAATGTTATTGGTCAGAAAAAAGTTAACACTGGCAACTAATACATAAGTCAGCCGCGTTTCTTCTACCATTTCAACTCAGCCCCAACCGACCGATAGGCGTGTCTACACAGAACGCGACGCCTTGCGAAAAAATTGCCGCTTGTTCAGTACGAGGCATCGAGGTAAACGTTTGGTATTTGATGGCTCATCCCTATAGAATTTATTATATGTGTCGCAGCTGGGTTTTCGAGGCTTTTTTAAAGTACTAACGATATATATTATGAAAGTTGTACTGTGATATGTCCTTTTAATTTCCGAACATATTATAAATATAAATAGAAGAGCACTTTAGTTTCAATTCACATATCAACAACTTCAGCTTGACAATTTTTTTTTATATGTCAATAATCAATAAGTCCAACTATGTTATTCTCTAACACACTATTTTGTAACATTTTAATTTAACTTTCAATGTTGGTAAATAGCCGATTTACAACTGCAGCCACGAATGTATAAACGTGACAAAAAGCATGTGTATGGATGTCAAAACGGTAAGAGGACTAATATCTTCTAATAAACCTATGGAAAGTAAAGTTGTTGGTATACAAACCGAGCTCTAGAAATATTTACTAAGCTAATATAGGCACAGGCACAACTAGAGACAAGAGGTATATACTATATACTTCAGTTATTACTATTACATAATATACATAATTATAACAACCGACATTTAAATGGGACCATTTTTGAGGTATTAAAATACGTAAACAAGCGAAAAAAAATGATCTGCGAAATTTTTGACTCTTAGCCAGATCTTCATTTGAATTTCCGTGTAGGTACAGCAGAGTTCCTAGATATGTATACAATCGTGTACTTTATTGTAATATAATAAGTTAGTAAATATATACATATTAGTAAACTCGACTGTACCAGTAATTTTGTGTCTTTATTCCTCAACGCATGGAATATGTCGTCGGTTGACAACCTATTTACAAAAAAAAAGAATAGACCCGAGCCACATTGAACAGTTTCGCCAAGGAATTCCCGCGAGGCAGCTCGGTCGGTGTAGATGTGCCCCTTTCCTTCTATCTGGCAGCCATATTTGGTACCGTTTCGTAGCTAGCTTCAAATCAGGAATAGGTTTCTCATTTGCAAGCCAACTAACGAACCTGGCTACAAGATGGGACTAAAGAATTAGTTTTGTAGGCAGCTTCAAATGAGGAATATTTTTCCCATTTGCAAACTAGCTACGAAACCTGGCTACAAGATGGGACTAAAGGGATGTGCCTCGACCAAAGCATGCGGCCAATCGTGCTGTTGCCTCAGGCGAGGCATGTCCACAGTGATCGAGCTGACTCGCGCGGCAATTTTCTCGCGTCTCATTCCGTATGGAGCCAGGGTCCATTCGATGTTTATACTGTTTCGTAGCAGTTTTTCTGTGCCATTGTTCAATTCACAAAAGTATTTGGATAAATTGATAGATAATGTAAAATGTTATAACATGCTGGAAGGATGGACAACTGTAAAATAGGTTTACAGCTCAGATTTGCATGCTTGAATTGGTTGTCAGATGAACGCTTTGAAACCGTTACTATGTTACACATTCATAAATCATAATGCTTTTTTTCGAAGCTCGTTTTTTATATAATAAAAAAATATCTACTCTTATCAACTTTGCATGACTTGACTGTACCGTAACTGAGAAAAGAGATATTTTTCAAGTAGTTATTTGTTACTGGATGGATGTTTGGCTGTCAACCGACGACACAAAGGCATGTACAGTCGACTACAAAGAGAAGTATCCACATTTCCGCCTTATTATTATGCATTGCGAAACTGTGGATACATCTCGTACTTTACAAGCTTTCACAGGCCTTTGTCGTTTAATTCGCTTTGAACTATGCATTTTTATGTGAATGATGGTTAAAAAGTTAGTTATTTAAATATACATGTATTGTATAGGTGAAAAACTTAGCTATAAGACCTGGAGCATAAAGTACAAAGTCCTCAATAAATATGACGCCTATCGAGAAACTTGCCGCGCGATGCATCTTGGGGAGTGTGTATCTGCGCTGGAGGCTTGCGGCCGCTCGCGCTTTTGCCTCGCGCGGCAAAATTCGCGCGACTTTTAAGTTCTGTATTGCGTGTTGTATTCAAATGTGTACACACACAACAGGTAATTTTATTAAGTTTTTCACCTATATAAAAAATACAAAGATAAAATAAGAATATAACATTTTCTAATCTACTTACAATTAATCACATCTTCATTAACGATTACAATCTTTAATATTAAAATTCATCAGTCGAATATTAACGTTATACTAGTTTTCATCGCGGCTTTTCTCGAATTTAATCAAAAATATTTATACTAAAAAAATTTGAAAATATTTTGTCAACTAAATTGAAATATTTTAACTAAAGATAAAACAATATACTACTTATTTATCTACTAACCAACTCAAACAGATCATTAAATATACAAAGTGGCCAAATAATAATTGACGGCAGTGATGTTTTGGGACACAGAATAGTAACCTTATTCTGTACTTTGGAACATACTTCAAGTAGTAGTAGTATAGGTATCGGCACGAGAGTTGAGGCCACGCACACATCAACATGTCATGTAAACACACGGCGAATTTGAAATTAGTGTTCTTTTTTCGTACTGACAGCAAACCCAATTACAACTGTAAGATTGACCAAAAAGTTTGTTCAAGGGATTTGCTTCAATATTTTGACGCAAGTCATTAATTCATTCACTACATTGTTTGCAATTAGTACTTCATTTGGATGTATGTGTAATCATTCACCTCAACTCTCGTGCCGATACCTATAGTATATTATTTAACGTACCTAGTTTAAAAATTGTATTGACAGATCCTTCTGAAACATGAATCAATTTTCATAAAACACGTAGAGGGCTTACTGTGTCCCATTACGGCCATCACTGGAAACAAAATGCATTTATTTTGACGCGCAACTGGCTGATTCTTATACAAGAATCAACTGGCTGATTCTTATACAAGAATCAGCCAGTTGAAAAAAAAAAACAAAAATGTATTTAACTATGTAAAACAAAAACGAAAAATCTAGTATCAAATATGACGCGAACAAAGCCGCGCGAAACGTTATAGTTCACAAACACGCAACAAAACAAAGGAAAACAAAGTTAGATAATTAACCCGAGGCATTTTAGTACTATATATTTACATTTACACAATTATATATAGCTTATCGTCACTATTGAAAAAATATTGTATCTTTCACTGCTACACTTTAAATAAAGTAACACTAGACAACTCACAATATTTTTCTTTCAGTGTAAACTATAATAATTATAAAATTAAAAATAAAAAAACCGGCTTCAACCGATTTCTCCAAGATCTCCGATTTGTTTCCATCATTGGTTTCCTCAAATCCTACTTTCTGAATGCTGAATACTTGTAAATTAAAGAAAATTACCAAAAACGCCATTTATTGAACATTGATGATAGCAGGGTCATCATAATTGACACACTACTGCGATCGCCAACCCACTTGCCCAGCGTGGCGATTACGGGCACTTACGTCTTAATGCGTCCATACGCATAAGTTATAGGAGAGGCCGTCCACAAGTGAAATGAGAAAGACTTTTAATGTGTACAGTACAAGAAAGATACAAGCTTTTATAAAATGTCGATTTTTATAGCTAGACGGGTAAGTCGATTAGTTTGTAAATTATTACTTCTCCTTTATGCCCATTGCAATCATTTTGGGTATTCCCATAATTATGTTCTATCCCAAATTATTATATACACGTTGTAACATAAGAAAACCGAATAATGTTCATTCATACGCTGTAAAGTTATTCGGTTTCTTTGTGTTACAGCGTGTATAATCTTGTCTGTATATAAATTATTTAGTAAAATACACACAGGACATACCTCGTATCGATATAAGCACTTTGCGTAATTTTCTATATGTGTAATAGGTACGAATATAATAATTCACAAACATAATCGACACAAAACTTGAGTATCCTAAAATGTCACCAGGACAATATCACTTTACATTATAAATATACAAATTTACAACTATGTTAACACTTTTAATCTAAATCGTCTGTTCACAGAAAACACTGCTTTCCGAAGTGCTTGTCTTCGCTGACCAGATGATCGGAAAGATCTAAAACAATTTGGATATACGAATAAATAATAAATTAATAATATTTACAACAGAGCAGATGGTCGATGGGGTCGAAAAGTGCTCGAGTGGAGACCACGGCTAGGCAAACGCAGCGTAGGACAATCCACAAAATGGACAGACGACCTTATGAAGGTCGCCGGGATACGCTGGATGCAGGTCGCATGTAACCGGTACATGTGGAGGTCCAGAGGGGAGGCCTATGTTCAGCAGTGGACGTCTTATGGCTGAGATGATGATGATGATGATGATGAATATTTACAATACGTGCCGCGCTCGCGAGGCGTGAACGTGGGCTGATAATGGAGACGTAGGCTCTCCGAATCATGTCACGCGTAGTGACTAAATACACGTTAGTTACTAATAAATTGATTTTATTTTGATAATATACTAATAGTCGTAATATTAAATTGCCCTAGTAGTTTGTAGTGCCATTTAATATTATGAAACAAATTAATCTAATAATACGTTTAATTACATTTATGTCTAGTTTGTCTCGGATTTTACTCACTTGAGGCACAGGTCTCACCGCGAGCTACTAAGCTATGAACTATCGGCTATAAACACGAACAAAAGATACGTACTCCCGTGCAAATAAAAGAGACACGGCGATACTCGCCCAGCTATCAGCTATCACCGCCGGGCGAATATCGCCGTGTCTCTTTTATTTGCACGGGAGTGCGTGTCTTTTGTTCATGTTTATAGCCGACAGTTCATAGCTTAGTAGCTCGCGGTGAGACCAGTGCCTGAGGCACAGACAGAGAGAATCATCGTCTCTTTCTTAGCCTAATGTTATTGACTCAAAAAAAGAGGTGCATATAGTGATTTGTTCGTATTGTTCGAGAAAGTTGCTTTGAGAGATTATAAATTGTTTTTGGGTAATAAAAATATTCGAATACTAAAAAGGATCGTATGTAAGTTGAATTCGCGCAGGTTCTGTAGCCGCCGCTCTACGTCGTCGTGTGGCCAGGGTGTCGCTCGTATGTTGCTAGTGTCCTACCTATGGCTAGTCTTATAAGTTGAAGCCTCTGTAGCCGCGGCTCTATGTCGTCGTGTGGCCAGGGTGTCGCTTGCATGCTGCTTCCTTGTCGCTACATTCCTACCTGTGGCTAGTCTTATAAGTTGAAGCCTCTGTAGCCGCGGCTCTATGTCGTCGTGTGGCCAGGGTGTCGCTTGCATGCTGCTACCTTGTCGCTACAGTCCTACCTGTGGCTAGTCTTATAAGTTGAAGCCTCTGTAGCCGCGGCTCTATGTCGTCGTGTGGCCAGGGTGTCGCTTGCATGCTGCTACCTTGTCGCTACAGTCCTACCTGTGGCTAGTCTTATAAGTTGAATCCGCGCAGGTTCTGTAGCTGTGGCTCTATGTCGTAGTGTGGCCAGGGTGTCGCTCGTATGTTGCTAGTGTCCTACCTGTGGCTAGTCTTATAAGTTGAAGCCTCGCAGGTTCTGTAGCCGTGGCTCTATGTCGTCGTGTGGCCAGGGTGTCGCTTGCATGCTGCTTCCTTGTCGCTACATATAATCTTATAAGTTGAAGCCTCGCCGCTCTATGTCGTCTTGTGGCCAGGGTGTCGCTTGCATGCGGCTACCATGTTCCTAATGTCCTACCTGTGGCTAGTCTTATAAGTTGAAGCCTCGCAGGTTCTGTAGCCGTCGCTCTATGTCGGCGACGTCGTCGTGTGGCCAGGGTGTCGCTTGCGTGCGGCGTTCTCCGCCGGGCGCCATTTGGAAGCCACTTCCGGTCTTGCCGGGGCTCTCGTTACTGGAGAAGAGATGGATAAATTATAGGTAGTAATGGGTCATATAATAGGATAATTATAAACAAATGACAAGCATTTAATATTTGCGACTTTATGAAACAAAATTTTTTTTTTATTCTAGTGCGGTTATATTCAAAAATATTGGCTTTAGCAAAAATCTTTATTTTAAGACCCTTATTATTTTTAAGAAACACTATAGGATTAAACAGCAAATAAAATAAATCATCCCCACTTCACTAGTTAGGGAGATACACGAAAAATAGTAGATTGTACAACAAGGGCCAAAAGTGACCCATTTTAACTCGAGGCAATTTTTTGAGGCAAAATAATAGACGAGGATAAAAATGGACATTTATGCCCTTGTTGTACTCTGCTTTTCACTTCGTTTGCGAGGAAAGTAAAACACATTTTCACTGCAATTTACACAACGAAGTTGTCGTAAAGCGAAAGAAGAAAAATATAACCAATACCCGCCAACTCATTTTTTATTTATTTTTTTAATTTTCAATCTGTAATCAGAGTTTCAGATGCCAAGTCAAAACATTTCACACAAGTAAAATTGTGCAATATGTTTTAACTGTTTGGCTGTTGGGACCGATTACTTTAGCCTTAGAAAAAAAAATACTTTCATGTTCTAGAACATAAAATGCGATTTTATGTCGTCTACGCACGACATAACGGTGCACTTTATTCAACATGAGAAGTAAAAAACTGTTTTTATTCTACCACTTTGTTGGCATGATTAATATGCCGCGGACAGACAGACAGACAGACGGACATGGCGAAACTATAAGGGTTCCTTGTTTACTTCTTCTTCTTCGGCGTTTCACTCTTGACAGAGTGGTCGTGGCCGTCACGTAGGTTGTGTTGCCCGATGTACTATGCGACGCCATTCCGTGCGAACTGCCGCGCTTCTAGTGCATTTATGCAGTGGAGCATCCACGGTGGCCTTCACTCCGTCTGTCCACCTCATCGGTGAACGTCCTCGTCGGGTGCCCTCGACTCGTCCCTGCACCACCAAACGCTCGACAGATTCGCTACCGCGCCGCGTTACGTGTCCAAAGAAAGTAAGAATGCGAGCTTGGACTTTGCTTGATAACCTCTGCTCGATGCCTAGCTCTCGAAGAATAGACTCATTAGTTCTGAATTCCGTCCAGGATATACCGAGCATTCTCCTCCAGCACCACATCTCAAGGGCATCAATTCGCTTCTTCTCACTTACTCGTAGGGTCCATGTCTCAGAAGCGTAAAGAAATATGGGAAATATGAGAGCCTGGACTAATTTGGTTTTAGTAGCCTTGGTGATACTTCGGTCCTTCCATATTACAACCGAACTTACTTGTTTACTACCGAACCCTAAAAAAGTTGACTACCCATTTGATATTTAATTCTTACCTCGTGTATTGTGTACTAGGGCCAAAGGAGTTGTTAAGGTTGCTATTATCGTCTCTACTGTTATACAGCCAAACTCCTGAATGTAGTTTGTGGTCGCGCACTTGGAAGTCGGAACTGTACAGTTTCGCGGGCGAGGAGAAGTCCACGTTTAGAGGTTGACCTGAAATTAATTATTTGATTAGCTATATGTAGTGGTAATCCTAATCAATCAGCATTTTAAACAATAACTCGCATGGTAAAATACCACGACTTTAAAGGACTTCAGGCACCCCAGGATTAGGAGCATAAAATGTTCAATAAAAATTTGGACATCAGGGTCGCGTTTTATAAAGTTACAATTTCGCTGTTTGCCTTTCTAACGCACGCACATATTGGCTTGAAAGAGAGGGATACAGCGAAATGAGTGATGCCTGCGAGCACTATATCATAATCATAAGTTTTACTCTAAATTGTATTCAGTGTATTATATGTTTATGTTTATGCCGCATTGGCTTTGCTGTAATGGTATAAATGTTATTTTGTAAATAAATAAATAAATAAATTGTTAATTGTAACTTTATAAAACGCGACCCTGATTCTATCCCCCACTCTGCGAAATAAACGAATTTCGACGAATTGCGTTTTGTGTAACGAACGAATTTCGTAGAGTGGGGATGGAATGAGCTTTCGCTCGTTTGGTGTAAACCCACCTTAAGACATTCACCTCGAACTAATCTGGCGAGCCGTTAGTTTGTTTGTCACCAACACCATAATAAACCGTGTGGTGACGGCAGTAAGAATACATTTGTCACCACCCCAACTCATCCTGCGGGTGTCGTAAGAGTCGACTAAGGGATTGAAGTGTCACTGACTATTATTTGATAAAAGATTGATGATGGGCAGCAGCGTCATCATAGTGGACACATTACTGCGATCGCCAATCCGCTTGCCCAGCGTGGCGATTATGGGCATTTACCTCCTAATGCGTCTATACGCATAGTTAATAGGAGAGGCCTACGTCCAGCAGTGGACTAACATAGGCTGATGATGATGATACCATAATAAACCGGTTATGTACAGTCGCTATCAGATATATCGGAGACACCCTTAGTGTGCTCACAAACATCTGAGTAGGCCTCTATTGTCATGACGTTGCATTCAGACCAAATTAGCATTAGCTATTCTATCTCCCACTCTACGAAATCAACGAATCACGTTTTGTGTAACGATCGATTTCGTAGACTGGGGGGATAGAATAGCGAATGCTAGTATGGTCTGAATGCACCTTTAGAGCGCATGTGCAGATATTGAGCACCGTAGTCGCTCCGATATATCTGATAGCTACTTTACTAGGGTCGCATGACTCAACAGAGTGCAGCCGGTTGTTTCGCAGCTCAGTTCGAAGGCATTCCGTGCTGGGTGGGTCAGCTCTGGGGTGACTTTAGTGAAGATTTGGGTACCAGGGCCGCATGACTCACCAGGGTGTAGCCGGTCGTCTAACCGGAGTTTGTAGCTCGCTGGCTTGTTCCAGGTGTCGGGGTGAAGGTATTCGATGCTGTTTGGGTTAGCTCTGGGGTGACTTTAGTGAAGATTTGGGTACCAGGGTCGCATGACTCACCAGGGTGTAGCCGGTCGTCTAACCGGAGTTCGTAGCTCGCTGGGTTGTTGTTCCAGGTCTCTGGGGAGCTGGGTCGGCCAGCTCTATGATGGCTTTAGAGAAGTCGCATGACTCAACAGAGTGCAGCCGGTTGTTTCGCAGCACAGTTCGAAGGCATTCCGTGCTGGGTGGGCCAGCTCTATGGTGGCTTTAGTCAAGATTTGGGTACCAGGGCCGCACGACTCACCAGGGTGTAGGCGGTCGTCTAACCGGAGTTCGTAGCTCGCTGGGTTAATCCAGATGACGGGGCCGAAGGTAATCGTTGCTGGATGGGCCAGCTCTGTGATGGCTTTAGTTAAGATTTGGGTACCAGGGTCGCATGACTCACCAGGGTGTAGCCGGTCGTCTAACCGAAGTTCGTAGCTCGCTGGGTTGTTGTTCCAGGTCTCTGGGGAAGACATTCGATACTGGGTGGGCCAGCTCTATGATGGCTTTAGTGAATATTTGGGTACCAGGGTAGCATAACTCATCAGGGTGTAGCCGGTCGTCTAACCGAAGCTCGTAGCTCGCTGGGTTGTTGTTCCAGGTCTCTGGGGAAGGCATTCGATACTGGGTGGGCCAGCTCTATGATGGCTTTAGTGAATATTTGGGTACCAGGGTAGCATAACTCATCAGGGTGTAGCCGGTCGTCTAACCGAAGCTCGTACGTAGCTCGCTGGGTTGTTGTTCCAGGTCTCTGGGGAAGGCATTCGATACTGGATGGGCCAGCTCTATGATGGCTTTAGTGAAGATTTTGGTACCAGGGTCGCATAACTCACCAGGGTGTATCCGGTCGTCTAACCGGAGTTCGTAGCTCGCTGGGTTAAATCCAGATGACGGGCGGTAATCGTTGCTGGATGGGCCAGCTCTGTGATGGCTTTAGTGAAGATTTGGGTACCAGGGTCGCATGACTCACCAGGGTGTAGCCGGTCGTCTAACCGAAGTTCGTAGCTCGCTGGGTTGTTGTTCCAGGTCTCTAGGGAAGGCATTCGATACTGGGTGGGCCAGCTCTATGATGGCTTTAGTGAATATTTGGGTACCAGGGTAGCATAACTCACCAGGGTGTAGCCGGTCGTCTAACCGAAGCTCGTAGCTCGCTGGGTTGTTGTTCCAGGTCTCTGGGGAAGGCATTCGATACTGGGTGGGCCAGCTCTATGATGGCTTTAGTGAAGATTTTGGTACCAGGGCCGCATGACTCACCAGGGTGTAGCCGGTCGTCTAACCGGAGTTCGTAGCTCGCTGGGTTATTGTTCCAGGTGTCCGGGCGAAGGCAGGTTGCTGGGTGGATCAGCTCTGGGATGATTTTAGTGAAAATTTGGGTACAGTCGAAGACAAAATAAGGGGTATACAAAAACGTTCAAAAATATGTCCCAGTGCACTCTAATTCTGTGTAATAAGAACGTCGTAACATATTTATGAACGGATTCTTTCGATACTTATTTTTGCACTTGACTGTACCAAGGTCGCATGACTCACCAGGGCGTAGCCGGTCGTCTAATCGGAGTTCGTAGCTCGCTGGCTTGTTCCAGGTGTCGGAGCGAAAGCAGGTTGCTGGGTGGGCCAGTTTTGTGATGGTTTTAGTGAAGATTTGGGTACCAGGGTCGCATGACTCACCAGGGTGTAGCCGGTCGTCTAACCGGAGTTTGTAGCTCGCTGGCTTGTTCCAGGTGTCGGGGTGAAGGCAGGTTGCTGGGTGGATCAGCTCTGGGATGGCTTTAGTGAAGATTTGGGTACCAGGGCCGCACGACTCACCAGGGTGTAGCCGGTCGTCTAACCGGAGTTTGTAGCTCGCTGGCTTGTTCCAGGTGTCGGGGTGAAGGCAGGTTGCTGGGTGGATCAGCTCTGGGATGGCTTTAGTGAAGATTTGGGTACCAGGGCCGCACGACTCACCAGGGTGTAGCCGGTCGTCTAACCGGAGTTTGTAGCTCGCTGGCTTGTTCCAGGTGTCGGGGTGAAGGCAGGTTGCTGGGTGGATCAGCTCTGGGATGGCTTTAGTGAAGATTTGGGTACAAACAGCAACACTCCTAACGGACCATTAAAGACAGAGCAGAGAGAAAATGAAAGAGATAAATATAGTTATATTATGTCAACTTCAAATTAAATAAAACACGGGAATGTTGATCGTTCGCACTGTTCGCAACTTGGTCGAATAATACAAATCGGGTTCCGAAATCTTATGAGACTAGTATCACGACTTCGGCCGAACTCTGCTGACCAATGGGGCAGGCATTGCTACGGTTAACCAATGATCGCTCGCGTTTCTTCAGAAGGTGACATTACCATGGTTACGTAATAACAGAAACGTTTAACCAATGATTGATCACGATTTTTCCGGAAGCTGACGTTACTATAGTTACGTTACATATAACATCCGCTTTAGTTCTGGAGACGTCAATCTAACTTCAGAGCCGGTAATTTGACTGCTAAGCTGCTATATAGAAATTTTCGTTCATTTTCTTTTCAACGGCTGTCACTGTCAGACATTTTTTCAAAGTTACAATTTCAGCCAGAAACTATCAAGTCTCTATTAAACATTTGTATGGCTACTGACAGATTAAAGGATTATAGGTAGACTGTCAAACGTCTATCTACCATATTTCCACAAAGGTTACATAAGTATTCAACTAACGTCAACTAAGAGATGTGATGAATTATAATAAAGACAGCAATAGCATTTGTCTCTGTCAATGAAAAAAAATATTTATAGTTGAATTATCGAGAAGATGGAATTGCATTTGTAGTGGTGTTACTAAAGCAACACTTTTAAAGTGAACCTTGTGTCTTTACGTTTAGGTTTACTATTAGTCGAATAATGCCAATACATGAGTCGATAAAACACATACAATAGCACACAATACATTGTAAATACGCGATACCACTACATATGCAATTCCATCTTCTCGATAATTCAACTATAACATTGCCCGATAACATGGCTATTTGTAAAAATATCTTGACTTGGAAAAATACCTCGCCTATTAATGTCAGATAAATCATGAAATCCGATCTGAAGAAACCGTAATTAAATTACTAAACGGTTTTAGACAAATCTATGAAGAACTGTCGTTATCCAGTTTCCACAAGGAACAACGACATCTAGCGTCTAATCATGGACGATAGCTAATTCTTAATTTTCGTAGACGAAGGAATTTTTATTATGTCAACTAGTTTTCAAATACTGAAATTTTGACGCAACAAAGATTCGATGACATATCATCGGGGACCATCGGAAATGTCGCGATCGTGCCTAACGAAAAATACCGAACCCATAATATTACACGACCAAATTGCATCCTTTGCCAAGTGGCTCAACATTCCTATGTAACTGACATGTGACTGTAAGTTTGATTCTCTTTCATGCAATATTTCCAATTTCTGAAGTGTATACCCAGCTGTGTTGCTGTTTGTACCAGGGCCGCATAACTCACCAGGGTGTAGCCGGTCGTCTAACCGAAACTCGTAGCTCGCTAGGTTTTTGTTCCAGGACTCTGGGGAAGACATTCGATACTGGGTGGGCCAGCTCTATGATGGCTTTAGTGAAGATTTGGGTACCAGGGTCGCATGACTCACCAGGGTGTAGCCGGTCGTCTAACCGGAGTTTGTAGCCCTCTGGCTTGTTCCAGGTGTCGGGGTGAAGGTATTCGGTGCTGTTTGGGTTAGCTCTGGGGTGACTTTAGTGAAGATTTGGGTACCAGGGCCGCATAACTCACCAGGGTGTAGCCGGTCGTCTAACCGAAGCTCGTAGCTCGCTGGGTTGTTGTTCCAGGTCTCTGGGGAAGGCATTCATTACTGGGTGGGCCAGCTCTGTGATGGCTTTAGTGAAGATTTGGGTACCAGGGTCGCATGACTCACCAGGGTGTAGCCGGTCGTCTAACCGGAGTTTGTAGCCCTCTGGCTTGTTCCAGGTGTCTAAGTGAAGGTATTCGGTGCTGTTTGAGTGAGCTCTGGGGTGACTTTAGTGAAGATTTGGGTACCAGGGTCGCATGACTCACCAGGGTGTAGCCGGTCGTCTAAACGAAGCTCGTAGCTCACTGGGTTGTTGTTGAAGGTGTCCGCGCGAAGGCATTCGGTGCTGGGTGGGCCTGCTTTGTGATGGCTTTAGTGAAGATTTGGGTACCAGGGTCGCATGACTCACCAGGGTGTAGCCGGTCGTCTAACCGAAGCTCGTAGCTCGCTGGGTTGTTGTTCCAGGTCTCTGGGGAAGGCATTCGATACTGGGTGGGCCAGCTCTATGATGGCTTTAGTGAAGATTTTGGTACCAGGGTCGCATAACTCACCAGGGTGTAGCCGGTCGTCTAACCGGAGTTCATAGCTCGCTGGGTTGTTGTTCCAGGTGTCGGGGCGAAGGCATTCGGTGCTGGGTGGGCCAGCTCTATGATGGCTTTAGTGAATATTTGGGTACCAGGGTCGCATAACTCACCAGGGTGTAGCCGGTCGTCTAACCGGAGTTCGTAGCTCGCTGGGTTGTTGTTCCAGGTGTCGGGGCGAAGGCATTCGGTGCTGGGTGGGCCAGCTCTATGATGGCTTTAGTGAAGATTTTGGTACCAGGGTCGCATGACTCACCAGGGTGTAGCCAGTCGTCTAACCGGAGTTCGTAGCCCTCTGGCTTGTTCCAGGTGTCTACGTGAAGGTATTCGGTGCTGTTTGGGTTAGCTCTGGGGTGACTTTAGTGAAGATTTGTGTACCAGGGCCGCATAACTCACCAGGGTGTAGCCGGTCGTCTAACCGGAGTTCGTAGCTCGCTGGGTTGTTGTTCTAGGTCTCTGAGGAAGGCATTCGATGCTGGGTGGGCCAGCTCTGATGGCTTTAGTGAAGATTTGAGTACTAAGCATGACTCACCAGGGTGTGGCCGGTCGTCTAACCGGAGCTCGTAGCTCGCTGGCTTGTTCCAGGTATCGAGGCGAAAGCAGGTTGCTGGGTGGATCAGCTCTGGGATGGCTTTAGTGAAGATTTGGGTACCAGGGCCGCATGACTCACCAGGGTGTATCCGGTCGTCTAATCGGAGCTCGTAGCTCGCTGGCTTGTTCCAGGTATCGAGGCGAAAGCAGGTTGCTGGGTGGATCAGCTCTGGGATGGCTTTAGTGAAGATTTGGGTACCAGGGTCGCATGACTCACCAGGATGTAGCCGGTCGTCTAACCGGAGTTTGTAGCCCTCTGGCTTGTTCCAGGTGTCTAAGTGAAGGTATTCGGTGCTGTTTGGGTTAGCTCTGGGGTGACTTTAGCGAAGATTTGGGTACCAGGGCCGCATAACTCACCAGGGTGTAGCCGGTCGTCTACCCGAAGCTCGTAGCTCGCTGGGTTGTTGTCAGGGATCGGATACCGGTATTTTCAACCAAACCGGTTTTGCCTCTAGACGTCAAACCGAAATAATAGTGTTCTCGTTTTCGGTTACCGGTTTTTAAACGGTTAATATGAGAGAACTGTTCTTCAGCAGGTTTTGTTTTTGTTGAACGAAATTAACCGGTTTCTACGTCAGAGATGTCAATGTCAGAGATACAACGATGGCTCTGAGTTTTGACTAGGAATATGGAGGTACCGGGTTCGATCGTCGTAGTAGGCAAACTTTTTAAATATTTGCGTTTTATAATTTAGATACCGAGAAAAATCGTTTTAAGAATTCATTAATATGCATTGGACACTTTGAGGATTTAGTATGGGGAGACGGTATCGCTATAACTTTCCTAACAAAACATTCTGCCAATTTCCGAGGGGGACGAGGTAGCACACATGTAAACGATCTAACTACAAATGCATTTTTTCTTCTCGTTACTACTCACGCACACTTAAACAATACCACAACACTAAGTTAAATTATCACACTAATACAGTAACATTTCTATGCGGACACAATTTCAAACTATCGACGTAGGTGTAATCGAACCGATTAATATGGCTTTCAAGTGTCTGAAGATTATCGTATCGATATATTTTTCTAAACGTCATAGATTGACGTGCACCTTGGTACTATATATTGTTGTTTTGAGTATTTAAATAAAAGTAAACAAACAATTAGTAACAGTTATTAATTAATCAACCAATTTTAATACAAAACCGCCTGAATGTCTTGCCATTAACCTACTTCAATTGATTATGTTTTCGTTTATCGCGATCTTTGACTACGAAGGCTGTAACTGTAAGGAAAGTCTCGGTCTGTCACGTGCATTTCGAAATCCGTAAATCAATTATAATATTTAATAAATAATATTAATTAGCGGTTGTGAAAGAAAACAATGTATGTACATACGAGTGTACATACCTACGAGTATTATTTATTTTGTTGTAGTAAGAAAGTTTTAGTTAGCTGGGGTAAAACTCACTGAGGCTTAATTGTGAATACTCGTAAGGATACAATTTGAATACAAGTGCGTAGGTACAAAGTGCGTAGGTGCGTATACATACAAGTTTTTGCAATAAGGCCGGTGATATTGATATTCCTTAGTGATATTTTAGTAAGTACCTAAATACAATTTATAATATAGGTCCAACTAGCGTTAAGTAGCACTCGTAAAAATGAAGTTATTGAATTCGATAAGACTGTGTTTTTATTTACTTACTGTGAGAACACTAATATACGTAAACACAAGTGTCCGTACAGTCAAGGGCATTAATATATATACACTTCTCCATACTGATCCCTTACAAATGTGTCTATATATTAATGCACTCGACTGTACCTCGACTATACTTACTCTCGACATTGTGTCATAAAGAGTAACGTTCACATCACTATGTATTTTCGCGCGTAATACGTATTCCAAATAAGCGCAATAAATATTCAACCTTATTGGCTTACATATAAGCTTAACATTAGACCAAGGCAGAGTCTTCTGTCTTACTTGATTCACTAAGTCTGATATTTCCTACAAAATTTAAAGATGGGTAGACCTTATTAACCTTAAATACGAGAATACAATAAATGTCAAACTTTCTCCATCAGTCAAAAATGAAAATACGAATTATGTGCGATATTTTTGGAACCGATTATGCTATCGATTCGCTAGTACTTGATTTTCTTGAACAATTTTATGTAATTAAATGTTGTAATACAAACAAATAAAGGCAAAATATGAAATGGTATCGCATATTTTGTATACATGATGTATTTGAACGAGTTTTGAATCCATACATAGCACATACAGGCATTTTGACGGAGCTTGTTACGGGTACATAACGATTACAAGACTGCGAAGAATCGATTAATGAAATAGTTTTTATAAACAGGTTTGGTCAATGTACAAATTCTTGGCCAAAGTCTTTGGCAGAGGGGAAACGATATGAAGCCGACTCCATTACTAAATCCTCAAAGATTGGACACTTTACTTTAAAGGTCATCATCATCATCATCAGCCTATGTACGTCCCACTGCTGAGCACAGGCCTCCTCTCATAAGAGGGTATGGGCAAGTCTCCACGCGGGCCCAGTGCGGATTGGAGGCTTCACATACACCTTTTGAATTTCTTCTCAGATGTAGGTATGCAGGTTTCCTCATGATGTTTTTCCTCACCGAAAAGCTATCGATAAATATCAAATGACATTCCATACATAAATTCCGAAAATCTCAGTGGTACAGACGGTGATCGAACCGACCACCGCCTGTTTGAAAGTCGAGTGCTTGAACGACTAGGCTACCGAAGCTTCTAAGGTCTTTCTTTAAAGGTCATTGGGTGTTATTGACCCGCTTTATGATTTTTCACGTACAGAGACCAAACTAGCTTTAAAATAGAGAATTAAATCATTTCCTTACCTATGTATCAACCAGGAAAAAAAAGTTATTCGACAGTTTGTGTCCGAGATAGTGTTTTAAATGTTTTTACTTTCAGCATTGTGTAATTCCGTAAACGGTTGTGACCTACTAGTCGTAGTAGGTAACAGACGTTGGTCTTTCAATCTGGAAGATTCTGGGTTCAAACCTCAGTTCGACCAATGAGTATTTTGGAACTTATGTACGAAATGTCATTTGATATTCAGAACTAGCTTTATGGTGAAGGAAAACGTCGTGAGAAAACCGGTCTCTAATCTCAATAAGGCGTTTCCACAAAAAATAGTGCTACGTTAAATCATAAGATTAGGTTGCCAAGCGGACCCCAGGCTCGCTAGAACTGTGACTGCCCATGATTGCGGAAATGAAATTTATAATTAGCTATTGCATTTGATTAATGTCAATGTCTGACATACCGATTTATGACTTAATCACAATAAAAAGGTGAGTCTTAACATGCGATATCAGTGTATTGCTGGTTGAAGTGGCTATTATAGATAAATAAATTAATTGACAAACTTGACACTTATTAACCAGTTCAATAAAGTTTCACGGAACGAAATAAATTCTGTTCTTCATAAATACCGGTAACCGAAATTGATTCGTTCTTTATGAAAACGTTATTGCTAATTATCGGTTAATGACAGAACAGAAATTTAAACTGTTTACGAACAATATTAACCGGTATTTTGAAACCGGTTCCGATCCCTGGTTGTTGTTCCAGGTCTCTGGGGAAGGCATTCGATACTGGGTGGGCCAGCTCTATGATGGCTTTAGTGAATATTTGGGTACCAGGGTAGCATAACTCACCAGGGTGTAGCCGGTCGTCTAACCGGAGTTCGTAGCTCGCTGGCTTGTTCCAGGTGTCGGGGTGAAGGCAGGTTGCTGGGTGGATCAGCTCTGTGATGGCTTTAGTGAAGATTTGGGTACCAGGGCCGCATGACTCACCAGGGTGTAGCCGGTCGTCTAACCGAAGCTCGTAGCTCGCTGAGTTGTTCCAGGTGTCGGGGCGAAGGCAGGTTGCTGTATGGATCAGCTCTGGGATGATTTTAGTCAAAATTTTGGTACCAGGGTCGCATAACTCACCAGGGTGTAGCCGGTCGTCCAACCGGAGTTCGTAGCTCGCTGGGTTGTTGTTCCAGGTGTCGGGGCGAAGGCATTCTGTGCTGGGTGGGTACCAGCCCTGGGATGGCTTTGGTGAAGATTTTGGTACCAGGGTCGCATGACTCACCAGGGTGTAGCCGGTCGTCTAACCGGAGTTCGTAGCTCGCTGGGTTGTTGTTCCAGGTGTCGGGGCGAAGGCATTCGGTGCTGGGTGGGTACCAGCCCTGGGATGGCTTTGGTGAAGAGGATTTGCGCTCGGGTTTCGCTGTCAAAGAAAAAAATGTATCACTCACTTAAAATCACAAAAAAAATATAATAGGGCCAACCAGCTTGTCGATAAAGGTGGCAAATTTTTCCCAATCTTCCCATAGAAAGATTTATATAGATATATGCCGATTTTTTTTACTGCCAGAGACTGTAAGTAATTTTCCTCAACCACATTAGCCAGACTGAGCAACTCACTACTCAGAAGATTAAAGAAACTTCCCATACAAATGATTTTAGAAAATGGTTAAGTTGGTGAGTGGTGGTTCATTTAACTGTGTTGCATTTGTACCATAATAAGTTAAGTCAAAAGGCTTAAAGTTGATAAATATGCAATATGGAAGGCACCCTAGGGCGAGGGGCCCTTGGTGAAGCATCTTCTACACTTAGGGCTTGCCCATTAATCACGTCATACGATTTTGGCCTATTTTGGACCCCTCCCTCCCCCCTGGTGATAGTTAGTGATAATTTCAGGACCCCACCCCCCCCTGCCAATATGACGTGTAATTTATTGCCAACGTTTTTAATAACACTTGATCCGTGTCTGGTTATATTGAAAAAGTGATCTTAAAGAAAAGTATGTATAGATGATTTTATTTACTAGCTATAATGCTGTTCAGCAGAGAGTAATAAAAAATTACACGTGATTTGTCCGATGACCTCCCTCCCCTATGGTAATAATTGGTGATTTTTTCTTGACTCCCCCCTCCCCCTATACAGTATGATTTATGGACATGCCCTTAGCTCGTTCAAACTTTAAGTACTCTGGGAACGTGGATCTTAGTAGAATTCTGTAATTTTCTGTCCGTCTGTGGAATGAGCTCCCTGCCGAGGTTTTCCCGTTGGACTACAGTATGGGGTTCTTCAAAAGAGGAGTGTACAAGTTCTTATTGGGTCGGCAACGCGCATGTGACACCCCTGGGGTTGCAAGCGCCCATAGGCTACGGTGACTGCTTTCCATCAGGCGGGCCGTATGCTTGTTTGCCACCGACGTGGTATAAAAAAAAAAATACATATTTTTGTTATAAAATAAAATGGATACCTGTTGGTGCGGGTTCCCAGCCTTCAGCGACAGACACCCTAGTGCGGGGGGCCCTCGGTGAGACATCTTCTACACTTAGCTCGTTCAATTCAGCGATGACTAGTCGCAGTACCACAGTATAAGGTTCATATTCAGGATATGGTCTTTGTACCTGTCGGTGCGGGTTCCCAGCCTTCAGCGACAGGCAGCCTAGTGCGGGGGGCCCTCGGTGAGGCATCTTCTACACTCAGCTCGTTCAGTTCAGCGATGACTAATCGCAGTACCACAGTATAAGGTTCATATTCAGGATATGGTCTTTGTACCTGTTGGTGCGGGTTCCCAGCCTTCAGCGACAGTGACCCCAGTGCGGGGGGCCCTCGGTGAGGCATCTTCTACACTTAGCTCGTTCAGTTCAGCGATGACTAGTCGCAGTACCACAGTATAAGGTTCATATTCAGGATATGGTCTTTGTACCTGTCGGTGCGGGTTCCCAGCCTTCAGCGACAGGGACCCTAGTGCGGGGGGCCCTCGGTGAGGCATCTTCTACACTTAGCTCGTTCAGTTCAGCGATGACTAATCGCAGTACCACAGTATAAGGTTCATATTCAGAAGGATATGGTCTTTGTACCTGTTGGTGCGGGTTCCCAGCCTTCAGTGACAGGCACCCTAGTGCGGGGGGCCCTCGGTGAGGCATCTTCTACACTCAGCTCAGTTCAGCGATGACTAATCGCAGTACCACAGTATAAGGTTCATATTCAGGATATGGTCTTTGTACCTGTTAGTGCGGGTTCCCAGCCTTCAGCGATAGGCACCCTAGTGCGGGGGGCCCTCGGTGAGGCATCTTCTACACTTAGCTCGTTCAGTTCAGCGATGACTAATAGCAGTACCACAGTATAAGGTTCATATTCAGAAGGATATGGTCTTTGTACCTGTCGGTGCGGGTTCCCAGCCTTCAGCGACAGGCAGCCTAGTGCGGGGGGCCCTTGGTGAGGCATCTTCTACACTTAGCTCGTTCAGTTCAGCAATGACTCGTTCTTCGCAGTCGAACACAAAGTCTGGTTCCGGACTCTTCTTCGATTGAGGTGTTTTTGGGACTGGGGCTGTGGGGAAAATTAGCAGATAAACAACATGTTATAGTAGAAAATTATTAATTTACAGGTAAATTCACTAAAGCTGGCACGAATGGAATGAGTGAAATAATATAATTGTGTGAATGCGGTCGTCCTATACCAACCTGTATGTCATTATGACATCCACACATAGATACTTTCTGTCACTTACTCGATCCATTCGTGCCAGCTTTCGTGAATTTACCTGTACCCATGGACACTTAAAGTCCATTCGCCCTTAGTTGTCTTACCTAGTAAACAACTTTCTAACCTAAAACTACACGTTTTCTGTTGTAAACTGCCATATTTGCCTATACCAAAATACCTGAGTCCGTATTTATGCAGTCCATACTACTTACATAAAAAGTGTACTTTTAGGTTAGAAAATTGTTTACTAGATAAGACAACCAAGGGTGAATGGACCGTAAATATGTAAAGATCAAGATGATCACAGTTCTTACAGATGATTTCAGACTCTTTTTCCTCAAATTAAGATAAAGGGAGTTAAGGGAGGCAGACCTATGATCACATAATCAAAGTTGATTATTTCTCAAATATTTCGAGGATGCTCACATATTTGGATCTACGTCAATATTTCGTGGGTTTTGTTTTCCCATGTGCGTTGCTGGGTAATTCACGTTATTAGCCTTTCAAAGTCCACTGCTGGACCTAGGCCTCTCATATTAATATGCGTATCGACTCATTGGGAGGTAAAGCCCATAATCGTCACGCTGGGCAAGCGGGTTAGCGTTCACAGTGGTGTGTTCACTATGATGATGCTGTTACCTTCTATATCCTTCCTTCCATCATCAATCTTCTATAGAGGAATATTCATTGACACTTTAATCCCTTAACCCTTTAATGGGTATTGGCAACATATTTGCCGTCATATAACAATCAAAACAAAATCAATTCACAAATACGTAAAGTTCGAAACTGAATACTTTAACAGAGTTATCAAATGGTCAAAGGGTTAGTCGACTCTTATGACACCCACGGGAATGCAGTACCAGGACATCATGTTAACCAAAGAGGTCCTGCTGCCCTCAATGAGCTTATCCTTAGAAGTAGTGCAGTCCTCATATGCCTCGACGAGTTACCCATCGGTGCTGTTGACGTAGGTACCAGGAGAATATAATAACTGAAGAGCTCTCACTGAGCATATTCCCCAGTTGCTAGTGACATCTACCTCTGCCTTATCGAGAGTGGTGCTAGTCATTCAGTTGACGGAGTTACCAGGCGAGCATAATAACCAAAGGTAAGGCAGCTTTTGTTCTAGTTCGGCAGCATCCAAATCTTCTACGGACCCTGCCACGGCCTTCTCCATTTCGTTGTATTGCACCATCACATTTTCTTGTGTTTCAGGGGGACTTGAATAATTCCTCGTCCCTGAACAAAGTACCTTCATATAAAACCATGACTGACCTTCTCTCCTCTCCCCGCCACCAGGGGGCGTCGCTGGTCCGGCCAGCAAGTCCTTCAGCTCTTGTTCTAGTTCGGCAGCATCCAAATCTTCTACGGACCCTGCTAGGGCCTTCTCCACTTCGTTGTATTGCTCCATCACCTAAGAAGTAATATTTATAGTCACAATTTTTTCCCCAGGAAACCAAATTTATGAATAGAGATACAACACCTGGGGCCCGTTTCTCGAAAGCTTGTAACTTGTAATACAAGTGAAAGTCTCTTTTAAACACTATTCATTAGATAAGGACTTCCGCTTGTATTACAAGTTACAAGCTCTCGAGAAATAGGCCTCTGCTATGTATTGTGCTTTTCTCAAACTTGCAATGAAATAAAAAATCGGAAGTAAAATTCACAGTATTCAAATAAAAAAGTCAAAGGACGAAACGAATCTACACATTTTAAAGTATTCTGTAACCCCACTATTCATGATTTTTTTCATATTTTTTAGACCTATGGATCAAAAGTTTAAGAGGGGGGGGGGGCACAATTTTTTTTCTTCTGGAGCCTTTATCTCGAAAATATCGACTTTAGAAAATAACTTTTTTCCTAGACCCTTATTCTTTTTAAGAGACCTATTCAATGATACCCCACACTATAGCATTACAACAAATAAAAAAAATCATCCCCACTTCACCAGTTGGGGTGATACCCGAAAAATTGTTGGCATGATTAATATGTATACCTGTACCAAATTGCAGACTTCTAGTATTAACGGCCACTGAGCTATGCTGCGGACAGACGGACGGACGGACAGACGGATTTCACGTATTTTTTTTAAACTGTTTGAGGTAATCTTTTACCCAGTAACATGGTTTTTTCACGGTGAAATGCCAAGATGTTCCTTCAGTTTGCAAGTTACTTTCGGTATTTTATTTTTTAAAGCCGGTTACTTCCGTTACATTGCAGTCCTAGGACTGGAAAGTAGTTATAAAATGCCATAACATATAAAGTTCGGTTATCGAACTAACGACATCGTGTGTATTTCCTGGTCTAATTTGACGTACGTAATGTTAACATTTCATTGTAAGTTTGAGAAATAGTAGATTACATGCCAAGGCCGTTTAAGTGGGAAATGTCTGGGGTGACGTGTAATTATAGGCCTTCTTAATGTCCCTTCTTCTTCGTCTAAATTTTATAACAATTCCTTCACCTTTCGGGCTATTCGACTCTGGAATTCTTTACCCGTTGATATTAGGCGAGTTCAATCTCTTGCTATATTCAAAGCGCACCTTAAGAACCACTTTTTGAGTATACCAGGACTGTCTATCGTATAATAACTTGTTTTATTTTTCCGTGGCTAACATTTTCATTGCTTCTATTTGAGGGTATTTGTACTGTATTATGTATGTATGTAAATGTATATTTATGTTTATTTTATTAACTTATGTAATGTAAGTAAGTTTAGTAGTATACTTTAATTATTTTGTTTCGTTACTTGTCTTTTGTTTTAGCACCACCTACACTATGTTTAAACTGTTTTTATTCCACTACCTTAAGGTTGTCTGGAAGAGATCGCTTTTTAGCGATAAGACCGCCCATTGTAATACCTGTACTTGTAACACTGTATATCTGTTATTCTACTGTTTTTATGGTGTGCAATAAAGAGTATTGTATTGTATAGGCCCTAGGCGAAGCCGAGGCCTTCAAACATGTGATCCGAGGCTTTCCCATTTAACGGACGAGGTGTGTATATTATTTTTCTACTCAACGAAGCCGGCAGTGGCAACTTAGTTTAGGGCAGGCCGCCAAAGTGCTGTTTGCCGGCCGGAGGGCAAAATAGTACATTACTACCGAGGCCGCGAAGTGACTGGTTGCCGGCCGAATATATGTAGACGGTACCGGATAGTATTCGGACGGCAACCCGTCACTTCATGGCCGAGGTATGTATAATGCTTTTCTCAAACATGCAATGAAATGAAACAAAAAAAAAATATCTTCATTCTAAGAAATTATAAGTCAACTACATAACTAAGTCTTTGAAACAACAAAAGTCAAATACTTTTTTTTTATATTTTTAGTCCTTGTGGACAGGCGAAAGCACTAAGCTATACTGCCTTAAAAATCAAATACGACACCGACGCCTCATTTTTTTTAAGTTTGACATGTTTGAAAGTGCAAATTAAAAAGCGGTATTAGACGATGCGGTCTGTTGGGTCCAATTAATTGCATGCGATGATCGGCGCCGACGGATCGCACCGTATAATACTGCTTTTTAAACATTATTTTGAGTAGTTATTGTACATATTTTAAATTATATAATTTAAATACGTAATTATAACTGCAACAATTTTTTTAATACTAATATTACTTACAGATAATTATTGGCTAAAAGCCAAGATGCCAGGTCACAACCCTATGTCAAATGAAAATTAAAAAAGAGGCACTTGCCGGCCTAGGCCGGCAACGGGGTACTTCCCGGTCGCTTTTTAGGCACGTAACTACAACATTTCATTGCATGTTTGAGAAAAAATAGTTTTCCGGCAAGTATACCAACAGACACATCAAAACCAGCTCAGTAGCAGAAGTTATGTTAGAAACATCCCATTTTTTTTAATACATGCGAGAGGAATCTAACGTTATAAAAGCATAACCAATGAAAATGACGACTGTTACCTCCTTTAGATCATCCATGGTATCGTGTACGGCGTCTTCATCGAGGCCCCCATCTTTCATGCCACGTTTTAGTGCTTGCGAAGTCACCCTGTGACAATGGTAAGTGTTGAGAAATATTAATCACGCACTGAAGAATTTGCAAATAGCAGGGGACTAGCAGCATAACAAATTACAACTAATATTTCAAGCGGAAGTCTCTTTTCATTCACTCTTACTAGAAATATACTTTTAGAGTCGTTTACAAAGAGCTGTTTCCACACTAATAAGCTCCCCGGCGATGCAATAGGCATGACGACTGGCAAGTCAAATCAGCATCTTTTTTCGAACGGTCAAAACGATCACCACTATTGAACTTTATACGAAATACTCAAAAGTGACGTCACGTTTGAGTACTGCCAAATGACGTACTCTTTTAAGTTCTATTCAATTTAATAATTTTTTTTTTTTTTTTTTTTTTTATTGTATTAAGAACACAGACAGTCATACAAGTAGCATGGATTTTAGTACAATGTAAAGTACAGTAACTTAGGTAAAAACAGACCTGGAGGTTCATTAAATTACGTCGTTAACTGTTAGTAAACTTACTAAATGCTTGTGTACAATACACAATATATATATATTATAACTATATGTTTTTAATGTTACAATAATAATCTATGCTTAACTAAGGTTTTCAAACTAGTCAATGAATTTTGGAATGGCTCTATGTCAAGAAGATGGTTATTATAATAGCTTGGAACTCGCCTGAAAAAGGAATGCCGGGCATAATTTTTGCGAGAAAAACTGATGTGAAATAGAGATCTAGGACGTAAGGGCTTATGCGGACAATTGAAAGAAATTAAATTTAATAGATTAGGGCAATTGATGGCGCCTTTAAGAATTTTAAACAAAAACATGACATCCAAGTATTTCCTACGATTTAGAAGGGAAGGAACACAAAAATTAGTTGCCGCCAATGCGGAATCTTCGAAATATATTCCTGTTCTGTAACATAACGATTTTAGGAAAATGTTTTGAATCCTTTCTAAACGGTCAATGTGTAATTGATATTGCGGTGACCAGATAATACAGCCAAATTCAAGAATGCTCCTAACAAAAGAATAAAAAAGTAACTTGTAGGTATTCGGTCTCTTGAACGGTTGTCCAACGCGTAGAAGCATCCCTAACTTTTTGTAGGCTCGTTTACACAAATTATCAATATGCTCATTAAAATTCAGCTGTGAGTCAAAGGTAACACCTAAATCCCGTATAGAAAAAACTCGTGATATGTAACTACCAGATAAACTATAGTTGAAAAGTATCGGGTTCTGCTTACGATTAAAACTTATGACGAAACATTTATTAGTGTTTATATGCATATGATTATCTGAACAATATTGAGAGAAAAAATCTAAATCTTCCTGAAGCAAACGGCAATCCGCTTCCGAAGATATGGCCCTGTAGATTTTTGTGTCGTCTGCGTAGACGAGATGTTGTGAGCTATTACGAAAGCAGAGGGCCATGTCATTTACATAAAGGATAAAAAATAAGGGACCGAGGTGTGAACCCTGAGGCACCCCAGATGAGACTGGCAGAAAACGCGATGTAAATCCTTTTATAGCCACAGCTTGACTGCGATTAGATAAGTATGATTTAATCCATCTAAGGAGGTCGCCATGTATACCGAGTCCGAAAAGTTTCTTGATTAGGTTATTATGGTTAATTTTATCGAAACATTTCGAAAAATCGGTATACACGGCGTCCACCTGCCGGCCAGAAGATATCGAATTAATAATAAAGTCTGAAAAAGAAATCAGGTTAGTGTCAACACTTCGACCTTGACAAAAACCATGTTGACTGGGGGCAATATGCTGATAAAAACTAGTTGTAATTTGGTTATATATTATTTTTTCAAAAATTTTAGCAAAAATATTTAATTTACTAATGGGTCTATAATTTGTTACCAGATGAGCATCCCCGCTTTTGTAAATTGGCGTTATCAAAGCTTTTTTCCATACAGACGGAAAAATACCACACGATAATGACTTTTTAAAAATCTTAGTTATAGGTACAGCTAACTCTTTAGCGCACATAATAATGAAATAAGGATGAATCATATCTGTACCACTGCCCTTACTAATTATAATACTTTTTAAAAGCCCAAAAACAGACTCATGTGAAATATGCACGCTACTGAGATCAACCAGTGACTGTTCAGGTACCGATAAGCGGTCAAGTGGGGGTGCAACACAGGGTTCAGGTACAAAAACGGAGTTGAAATAGTTATTAAATAAATTACTTATAGTATTTCCATCTTTAGAAGTTTCATTAAGATAGGATAATTCATCAGGTATGGGATTAGTAGGAAATTTAGATTTCATAAAAGACCAAAAATAAGACGGATCAGTGTGTATTTTATCTTCAGCTAACGAAATAAAATTATTGTAACACTGAGTTGCCATTTTATGCTCCCTAGACCTCAAGAATACAAATTCCGCCCTGTCTAAAGGATTACCATACTTTTTCCACCGCTTATGAACTGACAGTTTCTGTTTCCGAATCCTTATTAATGACCGCGAAAACCAGGGCGGGTAACCATTATTACTATTGATAACTTTATGGGGAATAAAATCCATAATGAGTTGATTTAGAATAGAATAAAAATATGCGACCGAGTCCTCGACGTTCATAGCTGATAAACGGGACCAATCCGTTTCAGACAAAGCCTTGCGGATATTGTCATAGTCGCCACGGCGAAAAATAGGCCTAGCAGTCAGATTGGGCCTTAATTGAGGTAAGTAATTTAACAAATTTAGAGTCAGTGAAATACGCAATGCCTTATGGTGGGGATCTTCCGCCGTAAGAGGGGAGGAGCTGGCAGTTACTGCACATTCCACGTTAGCCATAACTAGGTCGAGCAATCGGTCGTTTACGTTAAAACAGGCATTAAATTGACCAACACTTGTCAAAGCGATAAAGTCAGAAAGTAGAATGGCAGTCGAGTCAACTCCAGCTACTACCTTAAGACGTTTTGAATCTGCACACGGGGACCATGAGGCATGAGTTACATTATAGTCACCTACGAAAACGAAAATATCGTCAGGATTAGCGTGGAATAAATAGAAGTTCTGTACAAAAATTAATGCAATCTAAATCTTAGTAATAATTGATTCGTGTAATATGTCGTGCATAATGTTAAATAATTTATTTTAACTACAGTCATCATCCCTATTGTAGTTCTCGTTTAACTTCATTAGTACTTACACTACTTATGTCTGGGAGTCCATCACAGTTGATCATAGTTTTGCAGAATGGGACCAACTACTACTTTTTGTCAATCTGACTTAGTGCGTTTGGTTGCGTTTTTTGCATATCGAAATTGGTCGTTTTCTGCATAATTGTGATCAGTTATAGCTATTCCATCACAGTAAAAAATATTTGACTTTGAGGAACAATAGGATACCACCATCATCATCATACTCACTTGTAGGTGTCCACGATGGCAGTGTTGGTGTCCACTTCTCTCATCTGCTGGAGGAGCTGCCTGACGTTCTGCAGCGCTCCGTCGGTGTGCTCGATGCGTTGTTGCAGCTTGTGCTTGCGACGGAGGTGGTTCTTAGCCTGGTTACAAAAAATCAAGTGTTTTAGTGTGCAAAATCCGAACCTTAGGCTCACTAACCTAACTTCCTAGCATTAGTACCAGGAAATCATGACAGCCAAAGAGTTCTCCAAGAGTGTTTCCTCAGTGCAGTCTTCCTCTGCCTCGAAGAGTGATATCCATGCGTTCTGCTGGTTAGGTACCAGGAGAATATAAAGAGTGTTTCGTCAGTGCAGTCTTCCTTTGCCTCGAAGAATCCATGCGTTCTGCTGGTTAGGTACCAGGAGAATATAATAACTGAAGAGCTCTCACTGAGCATATTCCCCAGTTGCTAGTGACATTTACCTCTGCCTTTCTAGGTTCTAGTCATTCAGTTGCCAGAGGTACCAGGCGAGCATAATAACCAAAGAGATTACCGCGAGCCTATTCCCCAGAGTCATTCAGTTGCCAGAGGTACCAGGCGAGCATAATAACCAAAGAGCTTACCGCGAGCCTGTTCCCCAGCTGCAGCGCCGCCCTGGCGTCAGCCTCGGCGGCGGCGGCGTCTCGCGCCAGCTTGTCACCATCGGCCTCCAGCCGCGCCTCGGCAGCCGCTAACCGGACTAGGGCTTCGTCTGTTTCAGTCACAGGCGTCGCCTTCTTGTTCGGCTCAGCTGTGAATAGATTGTATACATAAGCAAGGGGCAACTCCGCGTTTCCACTGTGCTGCTACAAGTACATGAGACAACGGGCACAGAAGTCAGAGCACGGCGAAGCGTTAGCCATAAGCGGTGGGCAAGCCCGTTCCACGTCCATAAAAAAGACGAGAATTAAATGGATTGATTGGCAGCGCCGTATGATATGAAACAATGGATATAGCTTGTATTTAGCCTATTTACATTTCGCCTCATATTTATTCTGAATCTGTGACGGTGACTGAAAAAATCGGCCAAGAACATGTTGAGCCATGCTCAGTGTAGGGCTCTGTAGTTATCCAAAAACGATTGGGCCGATTATATTCGAAATAGTTTTATTTTAAAGTATTCTATAAGCCCACTATTCATGAATTATTTCATGTTGTTTGGCCCATGGATCACTAGGGGAAAAATTTATGGAACCCTAAAAATCGGATTTTTATGTATATTATAAGGTTCTTGGGTACAGTCAAGTGCAAAAATAAGTATCAAAAGAATCCGCTCATAAATAATTACGACTTCTTATTACACAGAATTAGAGTGCACTGGGACATATTTTTGAACATTTTTGTGTACACCTTATTTTGTCTTTGACTGTGCCTATACCAATACGTCCCATGTACGAGTAAACTTTAGGAAGACCCTAAAGTCTCTATAATTCACCATTACAAGTACCAGGAGATAATAAACCGTACACACCTAGTTTGACAACCTCGTCTTTCTTCACAGCCGCACCTTGTGACACCAGGTACCCCAGCAGCATCTCGAAGGTGTCCCGGCTCTGCAGCCACTTGCAGCTTTTCATGAGCTCATCTATGGTACCCATGCGCTCTGCGTCATTTGGGAAGTTCTCTAGAAGCTCTGTAGCTTGCTCCTGAAAGATTTAAGATGATAAAGAACAAATTTTTTATCTATGGTTAAGGCTTATGGCTAGGGTTGCCAGACTGTATTATAAAGTATTGTACTGTATTTCACCTGTAGGTCCTTTATGATTTACGAGACGCATAAAGTATGCTAAAACACTTTATTTTGAACCGAATTAAAACTTTAGTATAAATAGGCAATCTCCTAAATATTACTTATTACTGCCCTGCTCAAAAATGGATTTGATCCATTCCATGTGACTTACTAACAAACACCTACTTGAAATAAAGCTTGTATTTTAGTTCAGACTCAGTATTGATTGACATACAATGTTGCTAAAAGTAGAGAAAGTTTTTGTGAGTTTTGATTATCAACCAACCAAATAATTCTCTAGATTTATTGTATGAAGGGTCCTCGGAAAAAACATGTCCAGTGCTTATAAAAATCAGGGCAAATTCACACCTTATTCTGTTAAAAGTAAGTTGGTTTTTCCTTCTGTAATTTGAATTGACTAGACATGTTCTTTCCATAGACCATTCATATGGGTTTCGTAACATTGTGTAAGGTTGCCAATTTAGATAAGAGAAATAAACAAACCTTGACAGCACTTTCACACACAAATCGCTGTGTGGAATCAATGCTGGCTTTCGGTAGCCCGTCGCTGTCAATAGCCTGCCGAGCGGGCAGAAGGGAAGTGACAGCGGTTAAGGCAAATGCTGCTGGCTTGAATGCCAAGCGAGCGCCCCAACGCACCCAGCCTTCGGGTCCGTTGTGCAGGATCTGCTGGTACTTCGTCAGTGGTGCCAACTCGCCATTGCTAGAGGGATTAAAATATTATGCTTAAAAGGTTTTTATTATACACACTGCAAGCATGATGTAACTTTGGTAATGTTTAATACGTAAAATGTTTTACCACAAAAGTCAGCAATGTTAATGTTTGTGTTAACACACAAAGTGAATGTATATGTTCAATATAATGTGAAATGAGTTCTATTCTATTAAAATAAAAATAAACTCAAGGCACAAAGAACCATAACACAAAACATTATTTTACTGTACCTATACTACAAAT
>JALPQI010010305.1:0-41995 GCA_025490895.1 Thaumatotibia leucotreta | reverse complement strand
AATAAAAAAAACAAACTGCGTTTTAATGTTGAATACGGCTCACGATGATTTAAATTCAAATGATCCCTAAAAATACAAAGATTGTCAAGTCATATTAAGAAAATAAAGGCAATACCTATAAATTATTATGCTGCATTGTTGTTGTTGTTGTTTTCTGGCCATTTTTTCTGCAACTCGACATCCCAACATATCGTCGATTGTAATATGAATTAATGTAACCACCAAAATGACGAAATTGAGTTAAGTATACCGTTCGACTGCAAATTTCCTGCTCTATTGAACGGTGTATATAAAATATTGATATCTAGAAAAAAATGTCGAATACGTTAACAAAAACTTTGCCATTTTATTGGGTTTCTACGTTTTTTATTAACGTATGTAAAGATTTCCAAAAATCATAGACGGGCATTTCTCAGAGTGTAAATGGACATCTCATTCATCTGGTCACGTTTTTTTGGAAGTGGCTGAATGATTTGAGATTGGCTTTGGTTGTCTTATAGAGAAATGGGTGCTGTATCTGACGACCGAAAATGATACCAAAAGATGTAGCCACTTCCAAAAAAACGTGACCAGATGAATGAGATGTCCATTTAAGCTCTGAGAAATACCCAGACAATATTTTAACGTAAGTACGAATTTGTAAGTGCAAAACATGTCTTTCCTAATGTACTCACCATATTTTTATAAACGTCACTGCTGTAAGCGCCGACTGCATTGTATGGCTCATACGCAATTCGGTTTCAATTTGTGAGTTACACTAAATTTCGAAATCCACTTTTGATGATTTTCATTGATTTGTTAACGTATCTCCAATTTTTTTTGAAAATATTTAACGTAAGCACCAGCCATTTCCTGAACTATAAGTGTGGTCGCAGTTAGTAACTGTCTATCAAATAGACTTCTCAAAAATAAAACAAACAAGATAAACATCATTTCAATAGGATAATTAACTAAAAAGATACAACATACTTTATAAATGTCCATTACGTTTTTGGCCCTCCTGAAAAGTCGTCATTTGGTGGTTACATTAATTCATATTACAACTGACGATATGTCCCAACGCTGGCCCAGTACTTGTTGGGGACTTCACATACGCCTTGAATTTCTTCGCAGGTGTATGGTTTCCTCACGATGTTTTCCTTCACCGTCAATCACTTGCATTCTAACACAAATTAATTCAATGCGAAAATTGCCAATTTCCTTTATTTTCTTCCGAATAAGATGATCTATCAAGCTAAATTGAATTACGTGGACATGTGCGGATCTAGATTTCTCTGATTTCAGCTTTCTAGTGATTGAAATTTCACTAGCGTACGACGTAATGGAGGCAATGTGGGTTATTTCTAGTGCAGTCGACTTGAAAGTCTTTGAGGTACAGTATGGGAGACACATCACATGATCAGTATTGGTATATTACGAAAATCCAAGTCTACCTTACGGTCCATTCGTTCACTGTGTCAATACATTCATTCACTCCATCAATCATTCACTTTGTCAGTGTCAGTATGATTTTAATTGAATCCAATATAGACTGTTGAACTGTCAACACCTATTTTTATTCTGCTCATCATCATCATAAACTTAAGAGCTAGGCTCTTGTCGGTGGAGCAATTTCCACGCTTCACTTTTCTGGGTTTTCTCCTTGACTGCTTGGTACGACACCACGTGCGCCTTTTCTTTTATTTGGTCCATATAGGCCCTTCTTGGTCTGCCTCTCTGTCTCCTTCCCTCAACTTTTCCTTTTATTATAATCTTTAGATACTCATCGTGTCGTAACAAGTGTCCAATCATTCTCCATCTTCTGTTCTCTATTGTTTTTAAAATACACCTGCCCTCCTTCACCATATTTAGCACCTCTTCGTTTGACCTCTTCTCTGTCCAGCTTACTCTTTCCATTCTTCGCCAACACCACATCTCGAATGCCGTTAGTCTACCTTTATTCTGCTAACCTTCCCAAAACCAATAATTAGCCTATACAACCATAGCATATCCAGGTGGCTTACCATGGTCACGAATTTACTGTTTATCGTGCTCTCGCACTTGCATACTTGTTAGAACCTGATAGCAATATATTATCGTCAAACGATTAAACACGGTGCCATCATAAGATTCATAAGAATCATAAGCCTACAGCATAGCCAACCATGAACCATGGAAACAGAGTGACGTTTTTTGAAATGCCTTAAAATGTATTGTCTCAACTCAAAGGCATATTATACACGGTGAATGAGTTTTTTTAATGAAATGTGATTGTTAAGATCAATATTAATTTACATTTTCAAGCGCCTTGTAGAGGCGTCGGGTGACCAGAGGGCTGGCCAATATTTCGCGCAAAGACTCAGCATAGCAGTCCAGCGCGGCAATGTGGCTAGCCTTCTGGGCACTCTACCTCACCAGTAGGACCTGGTGCAATTTTTTAATTTATAATTTATTTTTATTGTGTTAATACTTTATTCTTGTGTTTTTGAAATAAATATATTAATTTTGATTATGGAAGAAAGGGACAAATAATACTTAACGGTTTAAGTTAGGAGACGTTTAGGAATACGGGAGAAACATTTAAATTTTCATGTTAAAAGGTTGTAATACGCATCCTACTACTTTTACTTGCGGATAGCGTATCTCAAGGCAAAAGAAAGCGATTGTCCTAAAGAAAGTCATGATAGCATTATTATTCGAGGCACAGATGACACACAAACTGTTTTGGACTTCCAATCAGGTAATCTAAACTAACGGAGTTTGATTCACAAACTCGAACTACTTGGCCTGCGTAGCTTGCGGACGTTTCGAGATTTTTTTACCAACGTTCTTTAGGTACTTTAATATTTTTATCGGTTACCACGAGGATTACTCATGAAATAGAACCATGAAAAACGGATAAAGTCGAGTATATTAACAGAGGTTCTTTATTCATAAATCAATGTAACAAACAAAGAGTATAGGGGCTAAATGAGAATAAAATTATAAGTAAACTAAAACTAAATAAAACTAATTAAATCTATCAAAATACACATATATATATACAAATACCTATAAAAAGAAAACCCCCTCCAATAAGTCCGCCTGCGGCATTGAATGAACCCATTATGATGGCGGCATTCCCTCTTAAATTCTAATTAATTCACAGAGATTCTTAAATTGACTGCGACTTTATGAAAAGGTTCCTTTTCTCCCTGGTATATGTTAAAAATATTCAACTGAAGGAAAAAAATAAAGTGAAAAAGAACACTATGAAAAACGGATAAACTCGCGTATATTAAAATATATTTGATCAAATTTCCTCCATCGTCAATCGCCCGCAGTCCACGAACCCTGTGAAGTGTTCTGAACGTCGAGAAGAAGCTAAATTTAATTATAGTACATTACTGCAGACGCCGGGTAAGCCCATTTCACGGCGAGGCATGTATAGTGCTTTTCTCAAACATATGCAATGAAATAAAAAATACGACAATAAAAAAACAGAATTTAGCTGTTTACTGTTCATGAAAACCGACGCCATTAAAAAAAATACTTACCGGCCTAGGCCGTTAAATACGTATGAACATCCTTTACTATTATCTCGAGGTCATCCGCCTGCAACGTCATACTTTAAAGCCTATTATGACGAACATAATGACAACATTTCATTGCATGTTTGAGAAAAGTACCTATTTAATATACGCGAGTTTATCCGTTTTTCATAGTTTTATTCTTCACTTTATTTTTTTCCTTCAGTTGAATATTTTTAACATAATTATACCAAGGAAAAAAGGAACCTTTCCATAAAGTCGCAGTCAATTTAACAATCTCTGTTAATAAATAACTATCTTGGGACATTTTACACAAATCGACCTAGTCCGACGGTAAGCTCAATTAAGACTTACGACGTAGGTACCAGGCGACGATATACACCGTGGTCTCTAATAACCCGAAAGATTTTAACAGTGTATTCCTGACCACATTTAGAAACTACTATAATGTCGTATAAACTTTTCTGGATATCGCCTAGTTTCAGAGTTATTACCAATTTAAAAAAAAAAATTTTCTAATTGTTACTCAGTACAAAAGGTCTATTTAACGGCGTTGGTGCCATTATAGAGAATAGTCTCACAAATTTCAGTAATAGATGTCAAAAAGTGAGAAATAAAACATTTAAAAATAAGGTGTTTCTAAAAAAAAAACCTTAACACTCATTGTAAGTGCTAGTTTTATGAATAACTTTTACTTTTTATGTTAAAATAAATACAAAAATTAAAAAAAAATATATATTCGCCGAAAATAACAAAAGTCATGTAATATTTTTTGTTTGTTTTTACATCAAAAATGCGTGGTTAAAATCTTTCGGGTTATTAGAGACCACGGTGTATATAATAGATAGATACATATAGATACTTACATACATACACAGCCACGACCAAGGAACAAATATTTGTGATAAATAAATACACCCGGATTTCACCCAGTGTTCGTAATTAAGGTGCAGACCAAAAGAGCATTCGCTGTTCTATCCCCCACTCTACGAAATCAACGAATCACATTTTGAGTAACGATAGAATTTCGTAGAGTAGGGGGATAGAACAGCGAATGCTCGTTTGGTCTGCATGCACCTTTAGATTACTTTTTGCTCAACTCTGTAAAGTAGTAAAAATGACAATAGGTATAACACAGGTGAATTTACACTTACAGATGGAAGAAATGGCCTAGTCATGTCCCGTAAATGTTTGGCCGCGGGTAACGGTGACTCGGAAACCAAAAGTGACTTTCACTGGTGACATCACAGCTTTTGTGGGCGATTATGCCATTTTAGCTTTAGTTTCAGTTTATACGATTATGTGGCTAATTGTTAAGGGGTTATGTGCTAGAATGGCGTGGATGATAATGATGGATATAGGGTTTTCAAAGATAGTAGTAGTAAAAGAGTAAAGTTATGTTATGATTTCCTGTTTAGTTCCGTTTTTTTTATTAATCACACTGGCGTAATTTAAAATAGTAATAACTAACAGGAATTTTTATTTTATTTATGTGTTGGTATAATTATAATTAAACGGTATAACTCAAGTTTAACCATATTGTTATAATTAGATTACTGTCTCAATAATTGCATTCCATCTGCAACGAACTACATTTAAACGAGCGCTGCGGCTGAAGATGACAAATTTTTAAAAAGTAATAAATAATAAGAGCCTCGGCAGAGAGTACAATAATTTTGTAAACGTAGCCAAGTTGGTAGTGACCCTGTCTACGAAGCTGGAGGTTCCGGGTTCGAATCCCAGCGAGGGCATTGTTTGTGAATTTAATTACAACAAATATCTGTTTCTTGGTCGTGGCTGTCTATGTATTTGAGTTTCTATATCTATAATATGTATCTAACTATTATATTTATTCGGTGCATGGCGCGAATTAATAACTTGATAACTCAAGATGAAAAATTTTAACTTGAATCTGTCATAAATCAAATTTATTTTCCTTTACCACAATGTTTCGAGTTATCAAGTTCTTTTCGCCATACACCGAATTATAGCTATAGGGTGATTTTTTATTCACCGTTCAAATTTTAAACGTATCATTCTGATTCAATATGACCTCAGAATTAATCCTTTAAACTTTGAACGGTGAATAAAAAATCAACCTGTATATCATCGCTTGTTACCCATGTCACAAGCCTTAATTGAGCTTACCGTGGAACTAGGTCGATTTGTGTAAGATGGCTGATATTTATTTACTTATAATGTATAACAATAATGCAATCAAACTTGAATCTTTATATTAATAGCAAGTCTACACCGTTCATAGTTATCAAATATAGATCGGCGTTCCTATGCAATTTTTTTACGCGTTTTTATTGTTCATTATCATTATCATCACCACTTTATTTTCCGTTTTATAAAAGCAAACGAGACTATTATGCCAGAATACCAGACAAACATGCGTCTGCTACAAAATAACCGAAAATGACTCCACTATTTAAACGCAGTTCGTCAATAATTTGGGAATGGTAATGACCACAGATGTCATATATTATAAGTATACCATAGATCAAGCAAACGTATCTACTTAGCGTGTCAAATGAACTCGGTAAAATCTACTGAGTTGTCCGTCTTTAATCGCAGCTTGCAGCTTTCGGGCGTCAAATTTTGTATTGAATTGAACAAAAACATTAATAATGCCTCCTTAAGTAATATTAATTGCAACAACACAAAAAAATATGAATACTCAAGGGCCAGAGACATATTTAAAATAATAGGCAAGTAACAACTTCATTACAAAATCTGACACGCTCGGCCGCCATACAAATGAATGAACTTGTTTCTTCTATCCAAATCTAATTCTGTGGTAATGACTTGATTTGTGCGACGGAATAATCGCATAGAACTATCGATATAAAAATCCAATAAAATCGATACATCCGATGGCACGATGCGCCGGAGTCGGCGCACGGCAATCAGAGCGTGCGAGAAACGCATAGCTGCGCTAGAGATCCAGATTATGTGATATTATTACACCTGCGGCGTTATAGTGTATTCGATGTCTGTTGAGGGTCGATTAGCATTGTACCGAGAAGTTTCATAAGTTGCGAAACTTGCATGGAGAATGTTCTCGGGAATCCAATTTATTATTTTATTTTATTGATTAAGATAAAATAATACAATATATTTTTTAAATTGTAGACTTACAGTTTCCTTACTAGATAATATTTTAACTTAAAATTAAACTAACACAATCACATAGGTTTGCTAACAAGGTTAAACGCATCGCCCACATCATGTATATACTTGTATATATATATATATATATATATATATATATATATATAAATATATATATATATATATATTATACATACAAAATTCAAAATTGTTTATTGATAACAATTGTTACATGTCATAAAATACATATTCATACAGTATAATTGTACTATTCATACATTTTGGTCACAATTTAATTAAACACACACATACATACACACACACAACATAAGCGATGCATATAACTAATATATGTATATATACATATATGTATAAACATACAGTGGCCTTCAGAATTGCATGGACGAAATTGAAGTGGTTGAAAGTGGTTAATTAAACAATTTTTATTATTATTATTATTTAATAATCAGGCAGGCAGTTAGAAAACTGATGTAGCCTGTGTCCAGTGATCATTGTGACAATAATCATAGTCAAGTTTATTTTATAAATAGAAATAAAACAATGTAAGTAACAAAAATAAAAATAAAAACAAAAACTATACTATGCTAAACTAAACCTACCTTAAGAACTACGGGGACCTAAACTATATATACAAATGTCTCCCACATCACTGCCACTAGGCAAAGTGCCCATAAGGCTGGCTGCGTTGCCTCGCTGAATGGCAATGCCAATTCGTTGGGCGAGGAACGAGCCAGCCCTAGGGTCACCGGAGGACCGGATGAGCAAATAACTTAATTTTTAAAAAAGTTTAATTGCTTCCGGTCCCCAGGGGCCAAGGGTTTCCACTGCGAACGGCGCAAATGTAGCTGTCGCATAGAGCTGCATATTTGCGCCGCTTTGCAACTTCAAGTTGTAGATGTGATGTACTTGTCTAATTAATAATCTAATCAAGCCAAGTCCGTACTAGATATAAGACCGTACCATGACCGTAGCTTAGGGAACATACCCATACTACGTGACCCTTTTTTAAGCGTTTTTTGACTCCCCCCCTCCTCCTGGTGACCATGTAGTATTTTTTGTCTTTGGTCGGCCATTTTGCGATCCTCAGAAATAGTGATGTGGTGAATGCAGTTTTAGTGATGGGAAAGAACGGTGGCGTGTAAGTCCGCTTTAAATTTTAATTACATTATTACAAACTAATCTGGAAATATACTAGTCACGTGACAAGATACCAGACCCCCCTTCCCCCTGGTGACCAAGAGTGGTACTTTGACGGACCCCCTCCCCCCCCCCCCCCTAAGCAGGTCACGTAGTATGAGTATGTTCCCTTATGAGTTTTATTTTCTGCCTGTTTACTTATTTACGATTTAAAATAACTATTTAAAACTTTTTTTATAAGTTCTCATAGAAACATTCTTAATGAGAACTTATTCTTAAACTCTCATGAAAATTCTCGGAAATTCCCGAGTAATATTCCTGCAATTTTGAAAATGTTCTAGAACTTGTACATTGCTAGGGTCGATTACGCAAAAACGTACATGGGTCTACGAACAAATAAAACATGGAAGCCGCACGCCATACTAAGTTGCCTTTCAAAAACGGTCCTGAATTTTAGTTGATGTTGATAAGCCCTTTTCTTAATGGGCCTAGCAACGTATCGAGGAGAAGTTTCATAAGTTGCGGTTATTACTATAGTGACGGTCACCTGAATCACGCTGTTTTTTTTTAATTATGCTACTTAAACTATGCCAACGTCTACTGTTTGACTGTAGGTGGCCCAGTGAGCAATGTACAAGTTGCAGAACATTCTCAAAATTGCGGGAATATACTCGGAAATTTCCGAGAATTTTCATGAGAATTTAAGAGTAAGTTGTCATTGAGAATGTTTCCCTGAGCACTTATTAAAAAGTACTTGTCTGTACTTATCTTTCTTATTTTGATGGAGGTAGATCTATCAAATTTCCTCCATTGTCAGTCATCCGCAGACCACGAACCGTGTAAAGTGTTCGAAACGTCGGAATGAAGTTAAAATTAGTTGACATACGCGAGTTTATCCGTTTTCATAGTTTATTTCTTATAAAAAAGTGTTATGAAGAATATTGTTTTTCACAATTGAGTAAACAAGGCATAAAAATATACCTTAAAAGGCATGTTTATACAACGGTTTTGGCGTGATTACATTGCTTGTAAAATTTACATTGTCGAGAACCTTCTTTATAGAAGTTTCAAAACTTATGAAACATCTCCTTGGACTCGTCTAAGACTGTTCGTTAAAATATGAGTGATAATCGTGAAAGTTTAAATCAATATAGGTACGAGTAAACATTGTAAGCAATACTGGTCAAATATTAGACCTATAAACACTCAGAGCCCCTACACACGTAAAGGACAAAATAATTGGGGACTTTGGGGAGATAAGTATAGGCCCAATTTTATAACGGTGCTTATTTATACTCTGTTTAATGTCTGTCAATATAAAAAGCAAATTATAAAAAAAAATAGTTTGTACTCTATAGAAAAATTGAATAAGCCTTATATGCCGCCTTTTATATTCAATAATTTTATTGTAAGAATATCTTTTTTTTTTTTAGGTATATTTTTTGTCAGCCTCCATAGCCTAGTTGGTGCCTACGAAGCTGGATGTTTCGGGTTCGAATCCCGGCGAGGACAATATTAAATTTGTGTATTTATTTATCACAAATATTTGGTCGTTGGTCATGGCTGTCTACGTATTTAAGTATCATATGTATATATCTATTATATAAATCGTCGCCTGGTACCCACATCATAAGCCTTATTGAGCTTACCGTGGGACTAGGTTATGTAAGATGTCTCAAGATATTTATTTATTATCATATTTATCATATTTTTCACTACAGCCTGTATTCTCGGTTTGAGGGTCAGACAGAATATATTTTTTATCGATAGAAAAAGTAGGATCTTTAAGTAGAATGGTATGTCACACAGGTGAGAAGAGCAGACAATGATCATTGTTGTTGGTAAAAACACAGGAAATCGTTTCTCACATCAGTGATGATGAAATGTGGGGCGAACGTGAACTAGGTGTCATTGTATCATATACAGGCCTACTACCGCAAAAATCGAAATTCGTTAATTTCGAGGATTTCTCTCTCTCACTCCCACGAAGGCGTCATTAGAGTGAGAGAGACAAATCCTCGAAAGTTGACTGTACATATTAATCACACCGACAAAGTGGTTGAATAAAATGTAGAAAATAAAACTTTTTTAGTACATTAAATAAAATGTAGAAAATAAAACTTTTTTAGTACATTGGGGTTCGAAGGGGTTGTACGGGACTCATAAGTGGCCAGAAGAGGCAACTCTACCCTCTGCAACTCAACTCCAAATCCGCACCTTCCCGAAGGCAGTCGCCGGGTGAACCCTGTTAAGCCAAGCAACATAGTTGGGCGGCGACAGACGCGGATGGGGGGGCAGGTAGGATAAACAATCCCACCCCTACCTGTACAATAGAGAAATAGACAACCAGAAAGGACATCAAATACAAAACATCATCTGCATTCTCTGTATCAAACCGAATTATAATAATTCAACACAAGCCATCAATGCAATAGAATCGAAAGGACTGTGCAGAAGGACGTGGGACCCCACTGCACCGGCTAAAATGTCCCAAGAACATTCATCATGGAAAGTCAATATAATTCTATAACGAGTGAGCAATGCGATCCGGACAGCATCCGGCGTCATTCAGGTTCCGGGCCTATTGATGTGAAATCTATTACCGAAGAAGAAGATATGAAGAAGAAGCTGAAAATAACAGGAAGAAACACAAAATGCCTTAAAGTAGCTACATGGAATGTGCGGAGCCTCAAAACACCAGGTAGATTGGAAAATACCATTAAGGAAATGACAAGACTAGGGTTGGATATTCTTGGCCTTAGCGAAATAAAACTGTCGGATAATGGTATCTCAAATACAGACGAGGCCACACTTTACTACTCGGGTAACCCAGCTGCTGACAAAGATTACCATCACGGGGTTGGAATCCTGGTCAAAAAAGAACTAACCAAATATGTCAATAACTTTCTGCCGTACTCCGAGAGATGTATACTACTGCAATTCAACGCTCAACCCTTCAATATTAGCATACTTCAAGTATATGCTCCGACTGCTGACAAAAGCGATGATGTAATCGAAGATTTCTACAAACAAATAGATGAAATAAAGAAGAGCATTAAGTCACAGGAAATACTTATAGTTATAGGTGACTTCAACGCTAAAGTCGGGAAGGGTACAGTGGAAAAAGTAGTGGGCGATTATGGGCTTGGCAAGAGGAACGAGAGGGGAGATAGATTGGTTCAGTTCTGCAAGGAAAATGATCATATTATAACTAACACGTGGTTCCAGCACCCTCCAAGGCGCTTGTATACCTGGACATCCCCAAAGGACAACGCAGAAAACATCATAAGGAACCAGATAGATTTCATACTCGTACCTTCAAGATTCAGGAATTCTGTCATAAATGTGAAAACTTATCCAGGTGCTGATATAGGATCAGACCACAATCCGGTGGTAGCAAAAATAAAAGTGAAATTAAAACAAGTCAGGAAACCGCTTCAAAGAAAAGTCAATTTTAACGCTGCAGGACTGAAAGATGAAGATACTAAAAACAGAACCAGGGGCTATTTAAATAATGAAATAATTAAGCTTGCAAATACCGAATCAGATTTAGACTCCGACGTAGAAAATAAATGGGGAAAGATTAAGGAAATTGTGATTAGGACTTCTGAAACACAACTAGGTTACACTAAAAAGCCCCTTATCAAAAACGAATGGATAACACAAGAAATATTACAGCTAATGGACGAACGAAGGGAGTTTAAAAATACAAATAACACAAAATATAGAATACTTAACAATAAAATTAGATCAGAAATAAGAAAAGAAAGAGAAAAATATCTGGAAAATAAATGTGAAGAAATAGAAAAATTAGAGGCAAAACATGACAGTCTTAACTTACACAAGAAAATAAAAGACTTTACAAATACGAATAGAACACACATCACAAGTAGATTATATAACGACCGTAATGAGCTAATCCTTGACAAAGAACAACAAGCCTCGACATGGGAGCAATATATAGAAGCACTTTTTAACGATGACAGAACGGATTCCAATTACAACAACATAAATGATGATCTGGAAGGGCCACCGATACTTAAAACGGAGGTACTGAGAGCTATAAAGGGCCTTAAAAGTGGAAAAGCTGTGGGACCTGACGCAGTGTGCGCAGAAATATTAAAGTTGATAGATGAAAGTAATGTTGCGGTTATGGTAGATTTACTGAATGACATATACGAAACTAGAACAATCCCTAAAGATTGGCTTACGTCCACATTCTTACCTCTCCCGAAAAAAATTAGTGCTAAACACTGCAGTGACTACAGGCTAATCAGCTTGATGAGTCATGCACTTAAAATACTCCTCAAAATAATTCACAATAGAACTTTCAGCAAGATAGAGAACAACATCGGCCCAACACAATTCGGTTTCCGCAATGGTCTTGGAACTAGAGAAGCCCTCGTGTCTATACAAGTACTAATACAGAAATGTTTGGAATGCAGTAAAAACGTTTACGTCTGCTTCATAGACTTCGAAAAAGCATTCGATAATGTAAGGCATGACAAACTGCTGGAGCTTTTGCAACGCACAGATATAGATACTAAGGACAGGAGACTGTTGAAGAATTTGTACTGGAACCAAACAGCTCATATAAAAATAGGACAGGAAAACCACAAAGACCTAAACATACGCAAAGGTGTACGACAGGGGTGTATATTGTCTCCATCTTTATTCGATCTTTACTCGGAATTTATATTCCAAGAAGCATTAGAAAATGTAGAATTAGGTATCAAAATCAATGGCAAGATAATAAACAATTTAAGATATGCAGATGATACGGCGATTATAGCAAACAATATGAATGAATTAAATATCTTACTAAATCGGTTAAATACACATTTCTGCAACTATAGCCTGAAGATGAACATTTCAAAAACCAAGTATATGATAATTAGCAAAATGCATATAGATAATGAAGACTTAAGAATAAATGGAATTTCAGTAGAGAGAGTAACTAAATACAAATATCTCGGATACTGGCTAAATGAGAGATGGGATCCAGAGATGGAGATGCGTACAAGGATAGAGATCGCCCGAAGTGCCTTTATGAGGATGGCTAAACTGTACACAAACAAGGACTTAAAAATGAAATTGAGATGGAGACTTGTCAAATGTTATGTTTTGTCCATCCTGGCGTATGGCACTGAAGCATGGACCCTAAACAAATCCTCAGTTGAGAAACTGAATGCGTTCGAAATGTGGCTGTATCGAAAAATGCTTAAAATATCTTGGGTGGATAAGGTGTCTAACGAAGAGGTGCTTAACAGAATGCAGAAGAAAATGGAAGTAGTGCTAACATTGAAAAAAAGAAAAACAGCATATTTTGGCCATATCTATAGAAATAGCAAGTATGAAATAATCAGAAACATAATAGAAGGAAAAATAGAAGGAAAGCGGGGAAGAGGAAGACCTAGAACAACTTGGACTAAAAACATTAGGGACTGGACCAACACTAAGGACACCGCCACTCTTTCCAGAACGGCAACGAATAGAGAAAATTTTCACATGATGATCGCTGACATCCGATAGGATATAGCACCATAAGAAGAAGAAGAAGTACATTAAACCTCCCCTAGTAGTAAAGTGGGGATGATTTTTTTATTTCGTTGTAATCCTATCCGTGTGGGGTATCGTCAAATAGGTCTTACAAAAAATAAGGGTCCCAGTAGATTCTTAAGGCAATATTTCCCGAGAGATAACCGATACTGAATTTAAAAAAATGTGCATACAATGCTATGCAATGTGCTAACTTTTGATCCACAGATCAAAAGTTAGGAGGGTCTAGCCGAAAATATAAATAAAATCATGAATAGATAAAAAAGGTTTAATGGCATAATGGCTTATAGAATTATTTAAAATGTTACTATTTCGGAACTACCTACATAACTCTACATCTAGCATGGCCCGACATGCTCTTGGCCGGTTAATCCGGTTATTTATTTATATTTTATTATTATGTAGTCTTAATTCTTACACCATCGACCTAGTCCGACGGTAAATATAGATGTATACCTATAGCTACTTTAAATACCTACATAGATTGTCTGAAGAACAAATATTTTCGTTCTAAATACACACAGATTATGTGTGCCTTCACCGGGACTTAAACCCGGACCTCCCGCTTCACAGGCAGTATCACTATCCACTGAGCTACCGAGGCCGTCATCAGTTATATCGGTTACTGTACTTATATGGTCCAGAGAAAGTGATATAAATCGAATGACATAACAAAAGAAAAGCAGTCGAAACGATCACGGTCACTCACAATATGTGTACATTATAAACAGTATGCCAAAGACATAAGGACCAAAATTGTCCACATATTTCTGAAGCATGCACTTTCTTATGCAACCTTAAGAGGCTTTTAAGGTCTCGTCAATTTTATCGTTTATGTCTGCATTTACTTTTACTTGCATTTATAGTAAGCCGGAAAATGCATCGAGAGACAGACAGAAGATTGTTCAGGTAAAAACTTTCATCAATCCGTAGCCTAGTTAGTAGTAAAGTGACCTTGCCTACGAAGCTCGAGGTTTTGGATTCGAATCCCAGCGAGGAAATTATTAGTGTACTTATTTATCACAAATATTTCTTCCTTAGTCGTGGCTGTCTATGTATTTAACGATTGACATGTATCTATCTGTTATATATATATATGGTCACTTGCTTACTTGCTACCCAAATGACAAGCCTGAATTAAGCTTACTAGGTCCATTTGTATAAGATGCCCCAGATTATATTTATTTACTATCATCATCGTAATAATCATTTCAGACATAAGACGTCCGCTGCTAAACATAGGCTTCCCCTTTGGACTTCCACATAAACAGGTGAGAAGCGTACTATACCCAGCGTCTCCCACCGTCTTCATAAGGTCGTCTGTCCATCTTGTGGGTGGACGTCCTAAACGGCCTTTGCCAAACCGTGGTCTCCACTCGAGCACTTTTCGATCCCATCGGCCATCTGCTCTGCGTGCAATGTGGCCTGCCCATTGTCACTTCAGTTTGATAAGGCTTGGTATGTCCTTGAGTACCATCCTAGGCTAGCTTCGAGCGAGGATTAATGTCGCAGTAATACGCGCTACAAGCATGTGCATTCGAGGCACTCGCCACCGCTTCAAGCCCGCTGCCAGATGGCTTGGCTTCGACGATCGTGCCGCCCTTCCCCATTGATTAACACTTTTCCAGAACTTGATATTTTTATTTTCACAAATTAATTATTTCATTTTAAATTATTGTATGTTATTTGAATAAAAGATTGTTTGGTAAAAAGGGGTAGGTATGTCAATGACGTTAGTTAGTCTACGGATCTCCTCATTTCTGATTCGATAACTTAGAGAAACTTCGAGCCTTCTTCATAGCTCGTTTAGCGACTTTGAGCTTTAAAATGAGGTCGGCAGTAAGAATACATTTGTCACCACCTCAACTCCTCCTGCGGGTGTCGTAAGACTCGACTAAGGGATTGAAATGTCACTGTCCGTTATTTGATAAAATATTGATGGTGGGCAGTAGCGTCATCAATTCATCATAGTGGACACATTACTGCGATCACCAATCCGCTTGCCCAGCGTGGCGATTATGGGCATTTACCTCTTAATGCGTCTATAGTCTATACGTATAGTTAAGAGGAGAGGTCTACGGCCAGCAGTGGACTATCACAGGCTGATGAGGCTGATGATGTGATGTGATGTGTATTATTTAGAAACTATGTTATTATGGCTGGTGTGATGCTCTAATGTGGCTACTACAGATTTATGCCAATATTCATGAACTGTCATTAAACATGCGCTTCCAACCAGCGCATGTAAAGGTCTAAAGGAGAAGCCTATGTTCAGTAGTAGATGTCGTATGGCTGAAATGATGATGATGGCTGTTGTCTTTTATATAATAAGAATAGTTACTTTGTGATTGTCACTAAATTGTTAATTTTCTATTTTATTATTATTGTTAAAATCATGACGTTTAGAGACCTTTTACATCTCTAAATCTTAATTTCTCTTTATTCTGACAACTAGAGGACCTTTACATCTCTAGAAGTATAGATATAGATGCTTAATACTATTGTGAACTTGTGCAATAATTATTATTTTTGTTTGTATCTCTTTTTCATCACGGGCCTATAAATCCCGGTCTTTTGATAGGCTTGCGCGGGGATACAGATCCAACACGTAGAGGCCCTTTGGAGAAATTTGCTGTGTTTTACACCTGCTGCAACCCATTCACGGGCACAAAAATAGATATCCGTGAACCGGTCCCAGCAGGCGTATAGAGACTATTGAGAAGGAATGGAAAAGACTAATGGGCTATGGTGATGGAGGATGGATGGATCAGAAATGGAGCTATAGAAAAGAGGTCCGGACACCTTGTTTATTATTATGATCCTTTATGTATTTCTCTTTTTTATAAAAATGTCTATAAAAATCATTTTTTTATGTACTAAATTCTTTAATGCATATTATTTTAATAAGATGTATTATTATACTGTTTTGAAAAAATAAGTCCACCTGAGTTTCTTACTGGTTCTTCTCAGGAACGGTTGTAGGGTTAGAACCAGTACCTATTGGATTTTTTTTTGTCTCTTGATAATGTCAGACGATTCGAAAATGCTTAGTAATAAGCTTACTTGAATAAAAAATAGTTTGACTTTGACTTTGATAATGAAACTAATCTAAATTAATTTCCTCTGTATCCAAAAATCCCTCAACCTAAAAATTAAAGATACGAATTACTTTCTAATTTTATCAGTAACCTGTGACATTGCGATCTCATAGTCTCCTCTCAGTCTACGCTCCGTTGACTTCATAACAAACTTTTACTTACAATAATCAAAATCTTATCTCATTTAATTTGTATGAGCAAGTTTCTCTCTCCGTACGACTTTCATTTTTCGAACCCTGGTCTGGTACACATGGAATTGTGTCAATGTCGGCAATTTGTCGGTTTGTTGGTTATGGAAACTGTAGGTTAATTTGAGATTATTTTCGAGTAAGTCGATGACATGTGGAAAGCTTATTGTTCAATGAAATTGACGCCCTCAGTTGGTTTAATGTCTTATACAGGGTGTAATCGTTAACTGTTGCCAGGCCATAATTCCGTAAATATAGCAGAAACCAGAAAACTTCTAACTGATATCGAAAGTAAGTGCGTTACCGAACGATTACACCCTGTATTTATCGAACAAAACTAGACATCGGCCGTGAAAGTTGAGGACGTAGGTTCAATTCCCACCTCCAGCGTTAGTAAACTTTGGTATGACATTTAATGATTAAATTTAACTACATCCCAACGTTTCGAACACTTTACAGGGATCGTGGTCTACGGGTGACTGAAAATGGAGGAAATCCGGTAGAGATGTAGAAACTACCCACAATGAAAATATACTAAACCATGGTATACCATATATAAGGGTGTATGTACATACCAAATTTTCAAATGAAGCTAGTTTTTGCATTATAAGTGTTTTTTAACATGAAGATAATAAAAATAAATAATATACATCGGTCTACACCTACTCTCCTGGCTTTATAAGAAATCCTTTCCTTTGTACGATTGTATTGTTAGGAAGGAATCCAAATTTTGGGACCGGCAAGAAACTCAGGGGGACATATCTTAAAAAAAAATTGCATTACCTACATCTTAAATTTGGGGGATGTAGTTACTCGCGTCCGTAGGTCTTACCACCTTCCCTAGGCCCACCCTACACGTGTCCCCTGGGTGGTGCAAAACGAGTAACAACGCCGAGCAACAGGCGGCGGTTAACTAACCTGTACAGTGGCCTAACTAGCCACTTCCGTTGAAGGTAGGAAATGACTTTCACAACCCGTAACCCAGCAAGGCCGGGGACCTTGGCTTAACTGCCCGCGTCGCGAGGAAGAAAACCTCTCTAAAAAAATACCCCAATCCTAAAGTGTGGAACGTGCTGAAAGGATGTATGGCTGAAGGGTATTCAGTTAATAGCGCCAACCTCGATGGACCTGGCTGACGTCGTTGTAATGGGCCTTCTCATAGGAATGGGCGTTACCCTGTGAGTGACCACTTAGATCGACCCTACTCGTGGGAAAAAAAACGAAATGAATGAACAAAATCAAACACAAAATAATCAACAAACTGACCAACAACTCAACCAATCACCCAAGCAAGACAATCGCAAGACTTACACTCAGCAAGTCTTCCATAGAAGTTTCTTTGAAAGCAGGCCGAGATCTGCATCATTGTCTGAACTAGCAGGCAGTACGTCAAGGGCACAGTCCATTGAACTCTTTTCTGACAAGGAAAATGTAGGGACAATCCAAAAACAACCGAATTGGCAGCGTGTGCCTTCAAGCAAAAAGAGAAAAATTTGTCAAGATCCTCCATCGCCTGAAGGCGCAAAGCTTGACAACAGATTTGATGCTTTGCCTTTAGATCAAGGCGATAATCCTCCTGCTAAGGTGATTGGCCCAAGCAAACCACCACCAATTGTTCTATATGGAATTGAAGATCTGAACCAACTAACAAAGTTAATAGACACAATAAGCCAACCAGAACAATATAAGTATAAAATAATTAACAAAAGCCTACTTGGAACAAGGTGAATGGAGAAATAATAAACGCCCGATATGGCGTAGAAAAGAAACCAACTACCACCTTCTTTGTTAACATAGAACCTGGCGTCAATAACAAGGAGGTCAAAAAGATCCAGTACGTATATCACCAACGTGTAAAGATTGAGGATCCTCGAAAGTCAACAACGATTGTTCAATGTCACCGCTGCCAACAATATGGACACACCAAAAATTATTGCTCCCGACCATATCGCTGCGTAAGGTGTGGCGAGGGACACAAGTCATCGGAATGCAAGAAAGATCCAAATTTGCCAGCAAAGTGCGCATTGTGCACTCGAGATCATCCTTCAAACCACAAAGGGTGCCAGGTATACAAAGAAATCCTTGACAGAAAGAAGAATAAACCCCGATCAAGCAAACCGAGACCTCCAGCATACAATCACGAAAATCGACCCAGCTATCGTAACGACCCGATTACCCCAACTCCGCCAGTCTCTAATGACTTGCCAAGATCATATTCTGACGTAGCGACTGGACGCAGTCACGGATTACCGATTAAAGAAAAACCACCCGAATCTGACTCACGATTACCACAGCCAACTATAGTAGAACAACTCCTAATAAAACAAAGTGAAAAATTTGATTTACTCCTACAACAAATAAGTTCCCTTATGGGACTATTGACAAGTTATATCCAAGCTTATCCCGAGCTAGCTATCCGGGTTGCCATATGGAACATTAACGGGCTATCCCCGAACATCTCAGAACTCGAAACGATACTGTCAGACAATAAAATTGATGTAGCACTACTGTCAGAATCTCACGTTACCACGCGGAGCTCCTTCCGACTTAGAGGATACCATGTGTACATAACCCCTCACCCTGCAGACACGGCAGAGCACACGCAGGTACGGCTATTGTTATTAAATCACACTTAAAGCACTCGCCTATAGAAGCCTACACTGCAGAATATCTACAAGCCACCTCGATAAGGTTAGAGGACCGTTCTGGGCCAATTGTGCTATCAGCAGTATACTGCCCACCGAAACACAGAATCTCTGAGCAAATGTTTCTCGATTACTTTAAAACTCTCGGCCAACGCTTTATTGCTGGGGGCGATTGGAACGCGAAGCATACCTATTGGGGCTCGCGGTGCACAGTGACAAGAGGTCGAGCACTGAAACAATGTGTAGACAAAATGAAGCTGCAATCATGGTCCTCGGGGAGTCCTACCTACTGGCCTTCGGATCCTAATAGATCGCCTGACCTTCTAGACTTTTACATAGCCAAAGGAGTGAGTCAACTTTACACCAGCGTTGAATCTTGCCTAGATGGATCATCTGACCACACCCCGGTTGTTCTCAATCTTTGCGCAAGCGTAGTAAAACAAGAAAGGCCGGAGTCGTTATACAACGTCAATACTGATTGGGATGGTTTCCGTGACTACCTCGATGAAAATGTCAATCTAAATACTTCAATGAAATCCAAAGAAGACATAGAAGAAGCGTGCCTAGGTATTACTAACTTAATCCAATTGGCTGCGTGGCATAATACACCAGTTCCACCAAGCAAACCGAAAACCTTTAACACACCCCTGGAAATAAAAATGAAGCTCGAAGAGAAGCGACGCCTAAGAAGACGATGGCATCTATCCCATCACCCGGCTGATAAAACTAGATATAATCGTGCAGCGAGGGAACTCAAGCGCCTGCTATATCTATACGAGTGTACCAACAATAACCTGAAACAAACATTGGAAATGATGTCACCAAACGGTAGAAATGATCACTCTCTTTGGAAGGCCACTAGAGGGGTTGACAAATCACAAAAATATTGCCCTCCAATAAAAACCAGCGGATCCTGGGCAAGAACAGAGAAAGAAAAAGCCGAAGCCTTTGCATTACATCTGTCAGAGGTATTCCAGCCTAACCAAAGCGATAGTGGTCATGAAGACAGTGAACAAGATAGCATTTTAAACCAAGATCTGCAATTATGTCTACCCATACGGCCAACGTCACCGAGGGAGATCTCTAGGATGGTTCGTACCATGGATCCTAAAAAGGCTCCTGGCTATGATCTAATCACACCAAAGGTGCTTAGAGAATTACCCAAGAAAACGATTACCTTTCTCGCTTGCTTATTCAATGCCATACTTAGATCCGGACACTTCCCTGGAGCATGGAAAGTTGCTCAGATTATAATGATTCATAAACCAGGTAAACCAGCTCATGAAGCCGGGTCCTACCGTCCTATCAGCCTCACTCCCGTGCTATCAAAACTATGGGAAAGAATATTCCTGACCCGTATGAAGCAGTACATTGATGAATGTGAAGTCATACCCACGCACCAATTCGGATTTAGACAATCACATTCCACAATAGAGCAAGTACACCGGGTACACGACGCAATACGCCAGTGCTTTGAACGCAAGCAGTATTGCTCTGCAGCATTTTTGGACATCCAGCAAGCATTTGATCGTGTCTGGCATAAGGGCTTGCTATGCAAGATAAAAGAAAAACTACCCCACTCGCTCTTTCACATCGTAGCTTCGTACCTATCCGACAGAATGTTTCAAGTGAAACTTGGAGATGCGCGATCTAGCTTTCACAACATAGAAGCGGGTGTACCCCAGGGTTCTGTGCTAGGTCCTACGCTCTACAACATATTTACTTACGACCTGCCTACTTCAGAACATGTAACTGCTGCTACCTATGCAGACGATGTAGCATACCTCTCCTGCCATACTTCACCTGAAAAAGCCAGCGAGCAGCTACAGCTTGTCCTAGATGATATCCACAGATAGCTAGCAAAATGGCGGATTAAAGCTAGTGCCCAAAAATCAAACCACATCACCTTTAGCCTAAGAAGGGGAGACTGTCCCGCAGTCAGACTTGGCAATAATACTCTGCCTCACTGCGAGAATGTCAAGTACCTAGGATTCTGCCTGGATCGGCGCCTTACATGGAAAATTCACTTAAAAAACAAACGAAATGAAATGAACATAAAATATAAAAATCTTAATTGGCTTATGGGACGAAATTCAACCTTGTCTGTAGACAACAAACTACTGCTATACAACTCCATTATAAAACCTATCTGGACCTACGGCATCCAACTGTGGGGAGTAGCCAGTGACAGCAACATAATGTCCTTGCAAAGATCGCAAAACGCCATCCTCCGAGTTATTGCCAAAGCACCTTGGTTTACTCGAAATGATGAAGTTCATAATTACCTCAATATGCCGACCGTTAAGGAAGAGATAAAACGCCACACAAATAATTATATTGAGCGGCTAGCCAGGCACCCCAATCCCCTGGCCAAAAGCTTACTGGAAAAAACACAGACTGTACAACGCCTTAAAAGGAAGCATATAAAAAAATGTGCTTAGTCGCTTATAGTGGGTTAGAGAGGCAATGGCCTCCAAAATCCGAAACTCATACTTATACTTCATCAAAATTGATTATAGTCGTTATCGACTGATGGCAGTTATACTAAAGAGAAAAAAAAAAAACCTACATCTTAAAATCAACATGCATTAAGTAGTAGTAGTAAATCACTTTATTGTACACCAAACAATTTTCGAATAAACTGAAACATATAATTTTAATTTACATGGATTAAAAAAAAATTGTCCGTATTAAAAAGTCCAACACCGTCAAACCAAATCTTATCCAGATTAAAACTTAGGACCACCACAAATTGGATGAATACTGCTTTGATCTAACTCCCCATTTAATAATAGACTAATAAAAACCTCGATAACATCATGTCATTATCTCTTAACATCAAAACGATCATGTTCTTGATAGTTGCAGTAGTAAAACAACCATAACTCGACTTATAAACTCAATTAAATGATAAACTAGAACAAAATCTACATACCTCTTCATTTATGCAAAACATAGGTCATAAATTTATACAAAATCATTTACAAGTTTAAAACCACAGACTATACTAACGGACGATACTGGCCAAATTAAAAAAATGCGGTCAACTTCCATAGGTAAAGTAGCCTCTATGGAATGTTAATACTTGAGAATGTACTGGCATAAAATAATACGTAGTATACATTGCGATTTTAAAACTATAGCACTAATAGTACATTGTGTAGGCGGAGGGCTTTTATGCTTTTAATGACTCGAGTTAGTATTCCGCTTACCGACCGTGATGCATACAATGTTTTTCATCACATTTGTCGACAAAAAAATAAGTTTTTTTTGTTATCAATAGTGCACTACGTGACAAAGATTTTCTGATACTAATAATTGTTTTTTTTCTAATATTATTGGAAAATTTGGTTTATTTTGATTTTGACATCAATATATGTATATACATATACCTATATATTAATACACAAAATTCATTGTATAGAAAATAGACTTTTCACTAAATTCTCCATACAAAACGCCAATTTCATAATAGGTAATAAAAGCCTATTAAAAGTTATTCAGTATGACTTATACATACGGTGTTTGCCAATGCCAAGTGACTGAGGAAACACTCTGTATAACTAATCATTAAAAACACCAAACCAGTCAACCATAAAAAAAAATCGCACATGTCATCCTACTCGCACTTATGACCTACTCAATGTGTACTCACGTTTCATTTCGACCTCCATTGTTCCAAATTGCACCTGCGGCCATTTCTAGCACCATTTTCACTCTCAACGACCCGGCTTTACTTTCTATAGAGTCTGTTCGGTAAATGAAGGCGGGTCATGTATATGGGCGTACTTTGCAAGCCGACGCCTTCTGTTTTCGCATAAACTGTATCCCTCGAAGACGGCCGTATTGTCATGGCTTTAGGTTAGTTTTTGATTGATAACTCGTTTGTTAATGTGTACAGTGACCAGTTTTACATGAACCGAGTATAGGTAGTAATTGTTGTGATTTGTGGGCAATTATATGCTGGTTTATTTTATATGTTTGATAAAATCTAACGGGTAGTGCGCGATTCATTGAGTATTTTATTCACGAATTGTAAAATTACGGTGGTGTTGGTTTTTAGGGTTCCGTAGCCAAAATGGCAAAACGGAACCCTTATAGATTCGTCATGTCCGTCTGTCCGTCTGTCCGTCTGTCCGTCTGTCACAGCCGATTTACTCGGAAACTATAAATGCTACAGTAACGAAATTTGGTAAGGATATGTGTTGTATAAACCGCTACAGGATTATGATACTAAATTGTAAAAAAAACCATTGGGGTGGGGGCCCTCCATACATGTAACTGAGGGATACAACATTTTTTTTAGTTGTATATAAGCGTGTGGGGTATTAATAGAAAGGTCTTTGAAAATGATATGAAGGTTTATAAATGTCATTTTTATTTAAGCAAACCGTTTTCGAGATATCAGCTCTCAAAGTCTGAAAAATGTGTCCCCCCCCTCTATTTTTTAAACTACGCGATATAAAATTCTAAAAAAAATATATGTTACGCACATTAATAAAATCTATCAACGATTTTTGGTTTGATTAAATTATCTCCTATAGTTTTTGAGGTAGGTTGATTTAACTGTATTTTTTAATAATAACTTGATAATGGTACGGAACCCTTCGCGCGCGAGTCCAACTCGCACTTGGCCGGTTTTTTTTTAGTGTAGTGTTGAAGCTCAAGAAACTTACAAACATTATTATCAATGCGTAGATGCATATAGTCATGAAAAGTGCATATAAAATTTAAGTTTCCGTTACACGACTCTCGTAGCTTGATATAATGGATTTTTTTAGAACATTTTTTTAAATTATCTATATGGAATCAGCTCATGATCCAAGCACGTCCGGAGGTCCATTTCTCGAAAGCTTGTAACTATAAAAGTGGAAGTCCCTTTTTGACACTTTTGTATTTCAAGTTACAAGCTTTCGAGAAATAGGCCCCAGAACTTGAAGAATCGCGTTTTTGTATTTTTTTGATTAACGCCCTTTAGCGTCGAGTGAGCAAGAATTATAAAACAAATTGATGTAATCATGAATTGATTATAGCGCCCTCTAAAGCAAATTCAACGCAACGGAGAGTTGTCGAGTTTGCGGACGATTGTGGTAGACACACGTCTTTGAGTGGCTTAAGCTTAAGGTTGTAGTACCTTCGAAACATTAAGTACTTACAGATGTCGCTAGTGATTAGCTTCACAATACCATTGACTAAATTAGCTGTGATCGACGTCTGGTGTAATTGGAAGCACGTTGGACCGGCAATCCAAAGGAATCCGATGACAACCAGAGTCTTTCGCAGTTGATTTTTTTCTATGGTAAGCACATCTGTTACGACATTGTGGGATTTCAAGACAAGATCTTCAGTTTTTTTTATGTGTCCCGATGTCATGTCTGAATCTGTCCGAATTTGACTTACGACTTGGTTGTTTGGAAGAGCGTGCTCAGACGCTATAAGTTATCATTTGTAACTAGAAATGCATGCATGCTATAAATTACAATATATGACGAGAAATATTTATTACATAATAAGTTATCATAACGGTTATAGAGCGTGTTAATTTACGACACTAGGTGCAAATGCTACTTACGATTTAAATTATTATGGGATTCATGACATTTCCATGTAAAATCAACCTTTGGCGTAGAAACTTTTGGTTCATGGGGCCCCAGCGAACGCAAATTGTTTGCTGAGATCGCGAAACGTCTGGTTGATGTAACTAAAGACCGAAGAGCTGGCGACTTCCTCGCACAACGTATCAGTACTGCGATACAGCGAGGAAATGCCGCCAGCATCCTCGGTACAATGCCACAAGGGCCAATCATAGGTATAGGTTAGGTTAAGATTAGTTAGATTTAATTTGAGTACCTACATAAATTGTAGTTATAATATGTACTTCCAATAAGATGCCTGCACGATTGAAATTCTTACACTCATAGTTTTTATCTTGACATACTCACTGATTAAAGTTAGAGAAAATGAGAAAAAGCTTCAGAAAATTTTTCAACTAAAAAAAAAATTATACAATAAAAAAAAACTTTCCCTACAATTTACTACTGTCACATATAAAAAAAAATCTAAATATCAGATAATGTTATTTACTGCTTTTGACATCAAAAATGCATTGACCACTCTGTATATCCGTGAGATAATTTTATCACTATCCTTTTTCCCAGACATGTAAAAGAAAAGAACAGCTAACCAGTTATCTGCCAAATATATTTTAGCTATGGAGGTGAAACAAGCCCTAAGCTACGGAGGACAAATAAATCACGGCAAGCCTATACTCTCGAATTTCGCGCCGCAAAGCGCGTTGACACTTTCGCGACATCTAGGTCACCGTTCCTTGCGGAACAGGTATTTTAGCCCGGAACAAGTATTTTAGCCCGGAACAGGTATTTTGCTCTGGAGGTAATTTTGTAGCCCAATTTTTTTTTATTGATTGTTTTATACTTTTTTTAACTTTATAAGTAGACATACTATTACAAAATAGAAAAAATCGGCCAAGTGCGAGTTAGATTCGCGTGGGAAGGTTTTATATATTTTAATTTGTATAAACTTCGTGTAGGTTCTGTTATTTTTTGCAAAATATTAAATACATACTTAATATTTTGCAAACACATAGGTACTCGTATTTCATGGCGATATGCTCTTGGCCGGTTTTTCAATAAAATATGTAAGACCTCAGAGTACAGTGAATTGTAAAAATATGTATTGAAAGATTCTTCTTATAAATATTTTACAACGTTTTAATTAAACATAAAACTAATTCCCCTTTTTGCACGTGTCTTGTACGACGTTTTTTAGTACAGATGGCCCTGCGAAGTTTTGGACCTGACGTAAAATTAGCCACTTCTCGCGCTAGCGCCTAAAAAAGGCACATGTTTTTCGCACTTGCGTCGTAATGTACTATTGTACAATTACAAAATATGTTTTATTTTAATTGGTAATAACTCTGAAACTAGGCGATATCTAGAAAAGTTTATACGACATTATAGACTCTAAATGTGGTCAGGAATACACTGTTAAAATCGGTCGGGTTTAAACGACCCATATTTTGTCAGCATCCGTAGCCCAGTGGGTAGTGACCCTGCCTACGAAGCTGGAGGTTTCGGGTTCAAATCCCGGCTTATTTGTGTATTTATATATATCACAAATATTTGTTCCTTGGTCATGACCACATCCACCACACCCATGGGTGTCTATCTATTATAATTATATATCGTCGCCTGGTACCCACATCACAAGCCTTAATTGAGCTTAATGGGACTAGGTCGATTTGTGTAATGATGTCCAAAAAATTTTTTTTAATTATATTTCAGCAATTTTTGACTCCTCTGGCCAAGAAGGAGAACTTCGGTAAACCCACAATTTAAAAAAAAACCGAATTCGCACGGGACAATTGACTTTTTCGTCGAATGCACAAATTGCAAAAGGTCATTGAACCCACCCCGTGTGCAGCCATATTGTCTGAGGCCGACGACCCATGGGCCATGCAGTTATGTTGTGGTATAAATATTTATGCTGGCCGTGCGGTTTGTGGCAACACAAGGAAAAGGAGCTTACAATGCATAGGAGGGTTTTTGATGCTGTCTCCCACTATGACCATTTGTAATGGTCACTTATCGCTTATCTGTAGTGATCGTTATCAACGTGCGGTGTTGGTGGCAAAGTATGGTTGACAGAAAAATTAAATATTAGGTATTTTGATTATGATAATTAACATACCTGGGATAACTGGGGGCAAGTTATAGGGATTTGATATCGATTAAAAAGATATCGATATAATTATAATAAAAGATGTGCTTATTGAACATTCTCGATTACAGTACAGAGGTTCAATGTCATCATTATATGATATCGGGCCTCTTCAGATAGTAAAAACTAGTATGCAGATGTCATTTTAATCAAAATGATAATTTAAATATTAATATTTTAATATTAATTGTATATTTTGAAAACTATTTTAAAATAAACGCGTAACTACCCGTTTAAAGTTATTTAATATTTTAATTGAAGATTAAATACCTAATATTTATTTATGCCGAATAACATTTTGATGTTGTCATTCACAGTAACATCGATATATTTTTAGTCGATAAAATATTTTGCTACATCACTTTCGTATAAATGCCCCGAGTTATCCCAGGTATGATAATTAATTACCTACGCATATTTTAATCACTTATTCAGACTTCACTGATTAAACAATTAGACGACTAAAATGTATTAAACAGATTCGGCTGTCAAATGTTAACGTCAAATTGAAAAATCCATTATATAACACTGATCTTACTCCACTTGGAATAGTTACTTGAATATTCATTTTGATTAAAATAAAGACTTCGCAAAATGTCATTTAAAGTACTATAATGTGTCATTAATTAATGACATTACATTTTTTCTTTTTTAAAGTAGGATAATGTTTGTATGTATCCTAAGGAGCCTCCCAAACCTCCTAATGCGTCTATACGCATAGTTAATAGGAGAGGCCTACGTCCAGCAGTGGACTAACATAGGCTGATGATGATGATGATGATGATGATGATCCTAAGGAGAGTATTATTTTTATTGAGAGTACGAGTAATAAAACAAAATAACGTTTTCACATTTGTTACTTTTTCTGTCAACCATAGCCATTGCCACGGAAAGTGCACGTTGATAACGATGATTACTTATCCTATAAGATTGCAGGATGACATCTAAGGCATCTTGGCTAGGTCTGGATAGAAGAAATCCCTTCTTTTGTATGATTGTACAGTCTCGTCTAATAATATGTATACATTTCGATACGTATGTCCAAGGCATAAGGATCAAAATCGTATACTTATTATTAGAGCCGACCACAGATGTCACATATACTATAGATCAAGCAAACGTATCTACTTAGCGTGTCAAATGAACTCAGTGAAATTCACTGAGTTGTCCGTCTTTAATCGCAGCTTGCAGCTTTCGGGCGTCAAATTTTGTAAGTTGAAGTGAACAAAAACATTAATAATGCCTCCTTAATATTAATTGCAACAACACAAAAAATATGAATACTCAAGGGCCTGAGACATATTTAAAATCATAGGCAAGTAACAACTTCAGTACAAAATCTGACACGCTCGGCCGCTATACAAATGAATGAACTTGTTTCTTCTATCTAAATCTAATTCTGTGGAGCCGACCGTATTATTAGGAAGGTATACCAATTTTGAGACTGGTCAAGAAGCTCAGCTAGACACATCTTTTCAAAAAACATTTGCATTACATCTTAAGATCTTGATCTTAAAACCGAAATTCTGTTATATTGATTTAAACTTTCACGATTATCACTCATATTTTAAAGACAAACGGGTCTTAATCGCGTAAATTTACGTTTAATTATATCCTGACGTTTCGGGCCTGCCTGCCTGCGACCACGGGTGTAACGTCATGCCCGAAACGTCAGGATATAATTCACTTATAATTCTGTTATTTCTTTTTTCTCCAGTTTACGAGCAATTATCTCAAAAATCTTTAAGGTAACCTCAGGATGCTTAGCCAAGTTGCCAATCGCTAACGCTTAGTAGCGTATCGTAGTTTTCCCTCTTTGTCACTCTTATAGCCTGATAGGCTGCAGATGTGTTTTGTATGTATAAATTTATTCATGCTTTTTCTTTTTTTTTATTACATTTTTGTTTGTGGATAATGGCTCCGTTTCTTTTTTCTTTCTTTTTTGTTATTTAGTCACTTTTATTATTATTATTTTTGTTACTTCATGTAATTTCTTAATGTACTTACTGTGCACTTAACTGTGTACTTAACTACACAGTGTTACCTGTCGTGATGTTTTCAAAGAATGGTCTCATCGAAAGATCAGCGCTGGTTTACGCCGGCACCATGCTGAGATGAGACCATTTCGTGGCACCATCTTGTTTGTCATACCCATACTATTGTTTCAGTTTTCATCTTTTTATTCTGTGTATCCCTGTTTTATTTTATTGTAATTAAGTGTGCCACAAATAAATTATTATCATTTTTACTTGTTGCACCCAGTTATCGTAAACAGCTGGCGCATACGTCACTAACCATGCAGGCACACATTCCGTCTTATCTAAAGCATGTGAGTCAGAGATAAAATGTTACCTTTAAGTTTGGACAATAAGGGTATTAAAACCAACTGTAGCGTAAAAAATAAAAAAGGAAAAAATGTACCTATTTGAAAAGATTTTAATTGTGTGGTATGCTCAGAGGTTCTGTCCTGTAATTTACAGATTTCATATTCATTACATACTGTTCATCAGGAAAAAAAAAAGTAAAAAAACCTAAAAACTTACATCATTTCATAACCACGCATTTTTAGGACACAATCTTGGTTTTATCGCCAACTTAAAACCTTAAACCGTCAATAGGGATGATAACTGTAGTTAATAGTTATTTGTTATACAAGGGTGCAAAGTTGTATTTTACCCGCAAGTATGAAATTGAAACACGAGCATGAGCAAGCGAAAGGATTCTATAGTTGAACCACGAGCGAAGAGAGTGGTTCTAAAATAGAATCCTGAGCGCAGCGAGTGTTTTAACATACGAGAAGTAAAATACATTTGCACCCGTGTGTAACCATAAAACTTTTCCCCTCACTATAGCGAGGAAACTCAAAAAAGGTAATTATTTGTTCACATTACAATTATCATCAGGTTAGTGATAGTAATTTTCGAAATGCATTATGTATTTAATGCAAGATTTTATCGCAGTAAACTTAGCACGAAAAAGTAAACGCAGCACGATTTTAACACATTCCTGTAGTTGCACACCAACGCCAATGCATTATTAAATCATTCTCATTCATTATTTTTATAAAATTATAACAGAACACTCTGGAAGTTGTTTAGTTTACTATTTTTATGCGTGTTCGAGTCGGTGAATAAAGTTTATAACCTATAATATTCATCGACAATGTTGACATTTTCTGCGTTTTGTGATTGCATCTAGTCATTTTATCATCATTCACTAAAACAATGGTTACTTATGGAATTTTAGGATTTATGTGTTAAAATCATCATATTATATAAAGGTTTGTATTTTACACTAAATTCTCAAACAAATTATTTAATTATCATGAATATGGAACGACTTCCATGAGCATTTTACGTTTCGTTATCTGTTAAACGAATGCTACTTCGCGCTACGCTCCAAGGTCATTATTTTGCCACACAAGTGAATAATATGCGTTTTTACCCGTTCGTATTAAAGGATAAACGAGCGCTTTACGAGCTAGTGAGGGGAAAAATAAATTATTTAACATTATGCACGACATAATACACGAAGAAATTATTGCTTAGATTGCAGTAATTTTTGTACAGAACTTCTATTTAATAAATTGAAAAGAACTTAAAAGAGTAGGTCATTTGGCAGTACTCAAACGTGACGTCACTTTTGAGTATTTAATATATAAAATAAGTAAAAAAAGTTTTAAGTTAAACGGTTTTTATTGCACCAAAAACTAGAAAATAAACATTAGTTACTGGCGTAGATGATATTTTCTGTACATTACTCACGTGGAACTATTATCACTGTAGTCTTCCAGAGTCTAATGCTAAAAGCCACGTGTAGCCTCTATGTCAGTGGATTAAGCGTTAATCGGAAACTTTTACCAAACTGAAATAAAAACGTGGGGCGTACGCAATTGCGATTAAGTCACTATAGATATTTAAGAACACATAGAAAGTCAAGACAGCAATGGTGTAATGAATTTAAGCTATTTTCCTCTGTAGAAGTGTTGGAACAGATAGATGATAAAATCCAAAATTAAAGCTACAATAACATATTTTGAGCTTGTATGTTTCTTTAAAATAACGCCCCACGTTTTTATTTTAGTTTGGTAAAAGTTTCCGATTAAACGCTTAATCCACGGACATAGAGGCTACACGACGAGGCTACACTTATACTATACCTTAGATAGTAGAGATGGGGCAATAAGAAATACATTGATTTATTGAGAAAATCACATATTATAAAAGTCGGATTTCCAGACTATAAAATATAGACTCACACTCTCAGTCGACCAAACGGAGGATCGTAGGTCTGACTGAAAGTCCGACGCGTACCGAGGATCCAAAGGGTCAATTCAAGCTATCAGTACTATGATACGCTCTACGCGAACCCGAGGAACTCCCACACTCAGTCTATCAACCGGAGTACCGCAGGCTTGACAGGTCCGACGGCCCGCCCTACGTGAACCACTCACGCTGTCACTAAAATGCTTAATAAAATTAACAGTTGGAGGGCCGCAGGCCCGACGGCTCGCCCTACGCGATCCACTCACACTGTCACTCTATCAGCTGGAGGGCCGAAGGCCCGACGGCTCGCCCTACGCCACGCGATCCACTCACACTGTCACTCTATCAACTGGAGAGCCGCAGGCCCGACGGCTCGCTCTACGCGAACCACTCACGCTGTCTCTCTATCAGCTGGAGGGCCGAAGGCCCGACTGCTCGCCCTACGCGAACTACTCTCGCTGTCAGTCTATCAGCCCTACGCTACGCGATCCACTCTCACTGTCACTCTATCAGCTGGAGGGCCGCAGGTCCGACGGCTCGCCCAACGCGAACTACTCTCGCTGTCAGTCTATCAGCCCTACGCTACGCGATCCACTCTCACTGTCACTCTATCAGCTGGAGGGCCGCAGGTCCGACGGCTCGCCCAACGCGAACTACTCTCGCTGTCAGTCTATCAGCCGGTGGGCCGCAACCCCGACGGCTCGCCCTACGCAAACCACTCACGCTGTCACTCTATCAGGTGGAGGGCCGCAGGTCCGACGGCCCGCCCTACGTGAACCACTCACGCTGTCACTCTATCAGCTGGAGGGCCGAAGGCTCGACGGCTCGCCCTACGCTACGCGATCCACTCCCGCTGTCACTCTATCAGCTGGAGGGCCGCAGGCCCGACGGCTCGTCCTACGTGATCCACTCACGCTGTCACTCTATCAGCTGGAGGGCCGCAGGCCCGACGGCTCTCCCTACGCGATCCACTCACGCTGTCACTCTATCAGCTGGAGGGCCGCAGGCCCGACGGCTCTCCCTACGCGATCCACTCACGCTGTCACTCTATCAGCTGGAGGGCCACAGGCCCGACGGCTCTCTCTACGCGGTCCACTCACGCTGTCACTCTATCAGCTGGAGGGCCGCAGGCCCGACGGCTCTCCCTACGCGATCCACTCACGCTGTCACTCTATCAGCTGGAGGGCCGCAGGCCCGACGGCTCGCCTCACGCGAATCACTCACGCAGTCACTCTTTCAGTGTGCCCTACCTAGTGTTCGCCCTACGCGAACCACTCACGCTGTCACTCTATCAGCTGGAGGGCCGCAGGCCCGACGGCTCTCCCTACGCGATCCACTCACGCTGTCACTCTATCAGCTGGAGGGCCGCAGGCCCGACGGCTCTCCCTACGCGATCCACTCACGCTGTCACTCTATCAGCTGGAGGGCCGCAGGCCCGACGGCTCTCCCTACGCGATCCACTCACACTGTCACTCTGTCAGCTGGAGGGCCGCAGGCCCGACGGCTCGCCTCACGCGAATCACTCACGCAGTCACTCTTTCAGCTGGAGGGCCGCAGGCCCGATGGGTCGCCCTACGCGAACCACTCACGCTGTCACTCTATCAGCTGGAGGGCCGCAGGCCCGACGGCTCTCCCTACACGATCCACTCACGCTGTCATTCTATCAGATGGAGGGCCGCAGGCCCGACGGCTCGCCCTACGTGAACCACTCACGCTGTCACTCTATCAGCTGGAGGGCCGCAGGCCCGACGGCTCTCCCTACGCGATCCACTCACGCTGTCACTCTATCAGCTGGAGGGCCGTAGGCCCGACGGCTCTCCCTACGCGATCCACTCACACTGTCACTCTGTCAGCTGGAGGGCCGCAGGCCCGACGGCTCGCCTCACGCGAATCACTCACGCAGTCACTCTTTCAGCTGGAGGGCCGCAGGCCCGACGGGTCGCCCTACGCGAATCACTCACGCTGTCACTCTATCAGCCAGAGGTCCGCAGGTCCGACGGCTCGCCCTACGCGATCCACTCACGCTGTCACCCTATCAGCCGTGACTCTATGAGTCTATCAGCCGGAGGGCCTCAGTAATGACATACGGTACTAAACCGTGGTCGTGTACAATGGGCCACATAAGAAGGCTCAAAGTCACCCAAAGGGCAATGTCTCCATTGCCTATGCTAAGAGTCTCTCTGCGAGATCGGATTAGAAATGTGACCATCCGCAGCAGAACCAACGTAACCGATATAGCTCTTCGAATCGCTAAACTGAAGTGGGTGGGGCTCGTCGCGCGTGGAAACGATGGCCGTTGGGGCGGTAAGGTTCTCGAGTGGCGGTCACGTACCGGAAGGCGCAGCGTGGGTAGGCCCTCCCACAAGGTGGACTCACGACCTGGTGAAAGTCGCTGGATACGGGTGGCACGGGGCCGGTCCTTGTGGCAATCTTTGGGGGAGGCCTATATTCACCAGTGAACGTCTTTCAGCTGATATGATGATGATCATGATAATTGAATCCGTATGTTTCTACCAAATATCTAAAGCAGTACTTCAAAATCTACATATCGCTAAATCTAGCGGTTGTGGCAGGCAGTAACACTGGAGTATCAGATTTGAGGAGTTGGACGTTAGTATTAAATTTGCATGTTTCTTTTCTACCTATATACTTCTTATCTAAAGAACTTCTTTAAAATCAAGATACCGATGAAAGATAAACCTTGCGGTTATTGTGGGCAGTACTGCAGCATCAGGAGTGAGGAGTTGGAAGTCAAGATCAGGCTGTTAGTATTTGATTATGCCAACCACGCTATACTTTCATTTTCACGTGTCTAACACTCTTGGTTAAGGAAGGCAGTACGTCTGCAGCATCAGGCTTTGAGGATAAAAGGATAAAAATATTTTAATATTGTATTGTCATGGAGACTTGATAAGAGTTCCAAATTTTATTGATTTCGGTGCAGTAGAAGTGGTCGAAAAATCGATCACAAGATTTGAAGCATCGACGACAGTTGATACGCGGTGAAGTTAATAAAAACCGTTTAAAAATAGTGGTGATCGTTTTGACAGTTCGAAAAAAGATGCTGGTTTTAATTGCCCAGTCATCATGCCTATTATGTCGTTATGTCAACAGATATTAGTGTTAATTCATAAATAATATTTCTGGTTGCCCTGAAAACCAGCGCCATAACTAAAGCCCTTTAGTTATGGGCACATTATAAGCTGAGTACATTCACTTTTAATGATTTGTACTTAGTTTAAGCTTTACATAGATTAAGTTTTCTTTTTGTTTTTTTAGCACCAAATAAACATTTTTCATTTAATTTCAAACCCCGAGTTCACGTACATTTTCAGCTAAAATTATTGATATTAGTATTAACGTAAAAATATATCTGCCAACGTGTTTCCCAATATGTATTGTGTCAAATCAGCGAACGGAAAAAACATAGAAGGCGAACTAGCTCCGAAAAGTGACGCCTCGAAACCGGATACATGGGCAATGGGCATCGATCTATATGACACAGAGCCTTAGTATACAAATGGCTGACACGTCGCGCGGTCTTACTGACAGCTGGCGAAAAAATCTCAAAACTAAGTAAATATGACCCGTTACGCCGTCAAATGCACAGAAGACGCTGACACAAGCACCATAAAAAAGATGGAATCACATTTCACAAGAAATAGTCTCACTACATTTTATTTTAAATTTATTTGTTTTGGGGCAATTATATATGGGGATGGTATAATGCCACCTTTTGCTCTGCCATGTACTCTAGCATCCTGGCACGTATGTCCGTTCATTATTTAAATGTAGTATGTACCTATGCTGTGCTAGTAGGAATTACAATGGCGACAGTTCATACAATCATAATACCACATTTTTATAATACTACATTTTTAGTAAAAATGTGCAAATCATCGTGATAGCATTTGCAATGACGATAAAATAAAAATATGTGCAGTTTCAGTTGTATGAGAAATTGTTTTTTTTTTTGTTTTTACATTGAACATATTAGTTAAGTTTATTTTTATTATCTTTTCCTTCGTCTACATTTTTAAACAGTGGCGTTCTATAGATGCTGTCAAATAAACCAAAACCATCTCCTAGCCGTCGTTTCTCTAAATTTGTAGCATACACTGAAATAAAATTTGGTGAATACGTTCGCCATTTGTTATTTAAAACTGGTAAAAGTGGAGTTTTAAGTAATTAGGTACAAGTAATACAACATAGAAATGTAACAGAACAACCTGAGGTATTTTTTACGTTACTGTTATGTAGCAGTAGAATCTGCATAGCCTGCCTATATGCAGGTTATGGAGACGAGATCGGGCAGTAATATTTATAATCGACGCTGGAAAGGAGAAATTGGATAAGCGACACTTTTGAAGATATTGAGTTATATACACCGTTAGAATCGGCGAATTTTTCTGCGTCGAATGAGCTAGGTTTCGTATCCATCTGACAACATTTGTGTCGCTTATCCCATTGGTGATTTAGAGAACTTTCGACCATTTTTTATTACTAAACGACTTGGTTTTTGACAACTTTTAGTAAATTGGAGATTAGATAAAATATAATTCAACATAATTAATCTTGGATTATTTTACCTATTCGTCATGACAAGTTAAATTCTACTTGGATATTTTTGCTGTGTAACAACTAAACTTCACTTGTCGGTTAGCTATTTCTACCTGACTGTATGATATGATCTCATGTCGTTTGGACAATTTTACCTTCATCTTAATTTAAAATTGAAGACGGGTAGACAATATTACTTGACTATGATATCTGAACTACTTATTGGCGTTTATCCATTTTTACCTACATTTATTTATGAACCATCCCCTTCACATATCCCTTTTTACTATTTACCTACTTTTTGGAATAATGTTATAAAAATTCCTAAAACAGTTTTTCTTTTTTCACGTGTAAGTAAATTCGTTTAATAGTCACGGAATGTTACTCATGTAATTAATATGACTAACTATGAAGTCTAAAATAGTTTCTCATTTTAAGTATGTGGATATTTCTTAATGATATATTTATGCTATTTTATCAATTTATATATTTTTACCCGAATATAAAATAAGCCACTTCGGCAGTTAGATAATTTTAACGGGGTACATTCGTTATGTAAGTCTCGGGTGGACCTTTTTGCCTTCCTTATTTCTTACACAACGTGTTGGTTAGATAATTTTACCTGAATCAATTTTTCCGACCATTTTGCTTAAGCGACAGTAAATCATTAAATAACACTTTAATACGTTAAATAATTAAAACATCACATAGAAAACATATTTATGTCCATAAATAATGCTTCAATTATTTGATTTGGCCTGCTGATTAATTTAAATGATTTTTTTTCGAAAATCTCGGCGGTTTTTTGCTTCTCCTGTAAAGTACGCACTGTGTCGCTTATCCAATTTCTCCTTTCCAGCGTCGATATTAATAATTCAATTTCTTTAAATATTTTGTGTCTTAAATTGCTTAATTCAACAACAATAACAACAATGATTGTTGTTATTATTGTCCACTTGTTTTTCTGTATTCACCACGGGAACGCAGAAAAACAAGAAGCAAATTAATTTATCACTGAATATTTTATTTCAAGTTATCGCAATAAAAATGTGTCATGTAAAAATTGTTCTCCATTGCATTAAACCGTTTACAAACAATGCGTTCTTAATGACACATGTATTTTGGTAACGATCGCCATTTTGTAACCAACCAATCAGAACGCACTGTTTTGACGTTGACCAATTATATTTATGGACATTTGCGTAATTTAAACCGACCTCATCGTTTTGACGATTTTGATTGGTAGCTTAGTGCACATGCGTATATACAGTTATTGCCCGTTATATGAACAGAATTTGGTATGAAGGGATGCTTCTATGTTTTTTCCTTCGCTGTGTCAAATACATCAAATGGTACCCATAGAAAGTCAGCCATGTTTTGTTTACACTTTTTGTTTTCTTCTGACAAACTTACCTACGCTTCGCGCTTATTTTGAACACTTTTGCTTTCTTTACCACAAACAGTTTCCACATACGTTTTTAAACACCACAAATGTAAACAACATTGATGCAAAATTAATGTAAACTACCACACTAGAAAGTATCATAAACCACATGAAAAACATTTTGACAGTGTTTGAACTTTCTCAATGGTAGTTTGTCAAACGTGATTATACAGATACTTTCCATGCAATTTCACTTGTTAGTGTGTATTTAGTAGTAAAAATTGGGCAAGTGCGACTCGTATTTTGGGTATCTGTAACTAATATACTCTGTTTGGTTTGGTATTAAAAAAAAGGTAAACAATCTTGCAGTATCTTTTTATTGAAAAATGCATTTAAAAATCCAAAATAGGTACTTAATGAATCAAAACAATGTAAATCACTGTATTTCCTTGTTATATTATGTATATTTGCTAAAACTTATTTTCTATTCGTAGTTTTCAATAAAAAGATACTGTAAGATTGTATACCTTTTTTTAAATACCTAACCAAACAGAGTATAAGTCTGTACGTCGCGTGATGACGGCAGTAAGAATACATTTTGTCACCACCCCCACTCTTTCCTTGGGTAGTTGTAAGAATCGACTAAGGGATAGTCATTGTCTTTTTTTATGTGACCAAGGTAGAAAACTGAGCTCTCAGCCCAGCTGATGGAAAGCGGGAACTGAGGCCCATGGACATAGCGATCAAAAATTCGCCTATGCGCAACCTATCCTGAGGACTTAGATGGATTGCCTCTATGCCAGTAATTACACCGACTATCTTACCCCCAAACCGGAACACAGTACTAACTATTTAGCGGCAGGTTAACGGGTAAGACGGTGGTAGCTATCCGGGCGGACCCTGCACGTGATCCTACCACCAGCAACTATTAGTATATTGATTGTGGGCAGCAGCATCATCATAGTGGACAGACTACAAAAATCGCCCGCTTGCCTAGTGTGGCGATTCTGGGTATAAGGGCCATTTTGTTCAAGGTGTCCCTACTTTTTTTGTAACGCATGTATTTTTGAAACGAATTTGAAAAAGTAAAATGGCCCATAACCTCCAAATGCGTCCATACGTATTAATATAGTCTGATGATGTGTGTGATGTGATAACTATGTACATTTTAATTTCCCGCCTTTTTCTACTCCCAAACGTTGTTGGACAGAGTATACCACATAGTTTGTATGACTAACTTTCGTAACACGATTGACTCAAGCGTGATTTTTATTTTTGATTAAGGCTTTAACTATATGTAGGTATTTTTTTTAAATCGATCCTAATGTTCTGATTACACTAACGCGTCGGGTTAGAGGACCAAATATTTCCTTGAAGTTGGTTTTGACAAATCATATTTTATGATTTACCGAAATAGTTGGTTCTGCCTCTAAGCCGGCGATTATTAATCCTATGCCTGGACTATTTTATCGCCCGTATTCGTATTATACACAGTATAAAGTCTACGATATTATAAGTAGAAGAATGTATGCATTCTCGCTATGCCCTTGGCCCACATTCCAATCTAATATAAAGAAAAAACTGTAATGATGTGTTATTATCCTCACACCATCTGATACGGGATGGATTTTATTCAAAAGAGGAGGTGAGATAGCATGAAATGGATTGTTTTAAAAAAATATTGAACTTAAGTAGGTAGCTACTGATAAAAACGTCAAAATTTTTTTCGTTGTCTTATTTTGTGTCCCTAAAAATCGTGACGGAGTGGTGATTTTTGTATTAGATGTTACGTAGGTTTTAGGTTTCTCATAAAATTATGGATTAAAATTTAGCGTGAAAAAAGAAAACAGCTGCACCGGATTTTTTTTGTATACTGAGTCGAAACAGCAACTAAGAGTGTGACAGAGTGGTATGAAACAAGACAACGAAAATAATTTAAAATGCTCTTTAGAAATGGCTTAGGTACCGATATAAATAAAAATGTGATGTCTAATAGCTTATTTAATATTATTAATTTTAATCACTTCAGAAGTTTTTTTTGGGAAACACAAATAATTTTTTTATTCAATATTTGGAATTGTGTTTTTTTAAGTAGTCACACCGCTTTGAACTACTTATACAAATTGTAAATATTAGATGTCATTAAACCAAAGAAAAATACAGCGCAGGGGGAGCGGAAATATCATTTCTGATGAATCGTAAACCATAGAGGAGCTTTCTTTTTTAATTTTGACGTCCCCCGCCCTACCTTTATGATTAATAAAAATGTGTTTGACTAAGAATATTTCTCAAATTTACAATTGTATTTGAAAATAAATGTGCGGCTGTAGAAAAAGTACTGTATGCAACATTGTTTAACTGGGTCAAAAATGCTAGTTGCCTCTTTAATAACAATTTTCGGCTTCGCCTTAAATTGTTACCCAGGCCACTCATCTTTTTTGACCTCTTTTAAACAAGGGTTGCATAAAATACTATAATAAACCTGCATCAATAATACCTACGTAAAAATGCGAATAGTTAAAGTCAAAGTCAAAATATTCTTTATTCAATTAGGCCCAGCAACGAGCGCTTTTGAATCGTTAAACTAAATAGCGAATGAGAGAAAAAAAGCTACTTCCGGTTCTAACCTTACACCACTGCCTGAGAAGAATCCGGCAAGAAACTCAGCGGGACTTTTTTTTCAAATAATAGTTTTGTAACATCTTACAGCTAACATGCATTAATTAAAAACTAAACATAAATTTGATTTAATATAAATACAGATATAGTACATCAACTAGAGATGAAGTCTCTAATAGTCAGAATAATTATATGAATGTAATATAGTTTTTAGAGTGGAGACGGGGCTTGTCAGTGTGAGCAGACCACGAGCCCGATGGTCCGATGATATATACACGAGATAGCAGCAGCAGCAGTTTGGAACAGGGAAACAGAAAACCGCTCTGTGTGTAAGCAAATTGGAGAGGCGTATGCCCAACAGGCGAATACACGCTGATAAAGAAGAAGAGAAGAAAAAATGCTATGTGCGGTAATCTAGCTGTTTCTACGTAATAATACTAATTGTTAGTAACGTTAGAAACTTAATGAACCGTAGTATAATTAACGCAAGAGTAACTTCCGACGCCCTTGATTAAAAAAGATGCCAGTTACGGTCATAGGAACCAATCTAAGAGCATTTTTTATATTGTGCCATGCAAGATGCAATTCCTTCTATGATTAGATAGATAGATAGATGACTTTATTGAAACATGCCATGACAATATGTGAACTTAACCAATTACTAACTAATTTATTGTCACGACATCGTAACAAAAAGGCGCTGACTCAGCATTTGCTACAGCATTACTGCTGCGGCGCTGGTATTTTGCCGGAACCAGAGTTGGGCAAAAAGTAATATGATTACTTCTAAAAATTACATTTGTATGTGTAAAGTACACATTTGTATAATAAATATTACAAAGTACACATGCAAAAGTAATCGGAAGGAGTAATCATATTACTTTTTGCCCAACTCTGGCAGGAACCTAGCAGTGTGCGCGCAGCGCAGATACACTGTTGATTGATTATGTTATGTCACAAGTAGCAATTACTTCTATGATTATGTCGTAATTTTATTTATGATTATTATTTATAGTTCCCTCTTTTGCATACCTTTTGGTTAACCTCCTAAGTCCTCGTGTACAAAATTTTGTACATATTCCAAAATTTATTTTGAACTTTTATTAATGAAGAGAAAGTTCTAAATTCAAAAACTAAGCCAATGTCACTGGGTCTTAGGAGGACATGTACGAGTATTAACACCTGTATCGGGTAATGTTTATTGCAATAAAGTTAAAAACCGTAAGATAAATATTCGTAACGTGAACATATGAAAATATTGATGACAGGCAGCAGCGTCATCATAGTGGACACACAACTGCGATCGCCAATCCGTTTGCTCAGCGCGGCGATTATGGGCATTTACCTCCTAATGCGTCCATACGCATAGTTAATAGGAGAGGCCTACGTCCTATGATAGGCTGATAATGATGATGATGTTACTGCGAAAGTTGGTTTGACAAACTACATTATACACACTGTGATTTAATTTGACAATCTATGCTAAAGGATACTTTAGTACCTACCGGTATCATATTTATATTGTGTTATCAGAATCTGAATACGTACACTCCGTCGATTAATATGCGTGGACGCAGCGGGACGTCGGTTCGATTCCCGTTTAGATATAGATCGATAACATTTTTATTTCTTTGCTACTGGACGGTTTTTTATATTAGGAGTAAATTATCATAAATACCTTTAATAGAGTTGTCGGTTGGTATGATTGTATATTTTTTTATGAAATTGTAGGTATTTCGCAACGAAAAAGTTGTAACGAAATTGATATATGGGCCCATTTAAGATTGAATTTAGGTTAAGTATCCCTAAACTTGGCAGAATTAAAAAAATCGTGCGTTCTAGCTCCTCGTCGCTGTGTAGAGCATTAAAAAGATACACTGCCAAGTATACGAGAAGGGTAGCAATGTACAAAGTTGAAGAACATTATCAAAATTGCAGGAATATACTCGGAAATTTCCGAGAACATTCATGTGAAATTAATAGTAAGTTCTTATTGAGAATGTTTCCATGAGAACTTATAAAAAAAGTGTTGAGAAGAATATTGTATATCACAATTGAGTAAACAGGGCATAAAATTATACCTTAAAAGGCATGTATATGCAACGGTTTTGGCATGATTATATTGCTTGTGAAATTTAAATTGTCGAGAACAT
>JALPQI010010304.1:0-48573 GCA_025490895.1 Thaumatotibia leucotreta | reverse complement strand
GTGGCCCTTATTTTCTGTTCAGGAGTAGACATCAGAATGATCAGATTTAAAAGTTAATACATTTTTCCAATTATTAAAAAACATTTTTTACAGGTGGTATGGTGGCAAATGTGGGAGGCAATATGATAGTGACTAATAGTAATATGACCGGTGCTGGGATGCTGGGGAGCGGCATCATCAACAACGTAAACAAACAGCTCCCACTCATGGGCAATAATCATCACGGGCCGCAGCACCATCCACATGCACAGGTATCTTTGTCTATGATATTTTTATTGCTTCGGCAATTCGGCATATTTTGTTTATATATGGTTTCATTATTGTTTTTCAGTGACCTCAATGATTTATTTTTTGAACACTTTGATTAAAAAAAAAAAAAAATGTGTAATTGTATTTTAGTACAGATTGTTTGTTTATTAGGCTCTAGTGCGAGAAGTGTGTAATTTTACGCCAGGTTTGAAACTTCGGAGGGCCATCTGTACTAAAAAACGTCGTACGAGACACGTGCAAAAACTCGTGTCACTCGTTTCGAATTTCATGTTTTTCGCACTTGTATCGTAATGTATTTTAGTACAGATGGCGCTTTTTTTACGCGCTAATGGGAAAAGTGGTTCATTTTGTGTCAGATCCAAATTTTCGGAGTGCCATATGTACTGAAAAACGTCGTATACGTGCGAAAAGGAAATTTTTAACTCGTGTCAATTTGAAGCTAATAGCTATTAATGTACTATTTTATTTGAGGAGTGTCCTTTCAAAAGGGCTTATTTCCACTTTGTCTTGGACGCTCGACCCGCCGCTGTGCGCTTCGGCGGACGCGCCGCTCGTTACATTTAGAGCGTGAGCTGACAGAGGGCGGTCTAGAGTTCTGCATTTCGCGTTCAGAGACTATAGCAACAACGCACACAGCAGGCAGTCTGACCGCGCTTTGACCGCCGCGGTCAGACTGCCTGCTGTGTGCGTTGTTGCTATAGTCCTCTGAACGCGAAATGCAGAACGCAGAACTCCGAACGCGGAATGCAGAACTCTAGACCGCTCTCTGTCTGCTCACGCTCTTAGTCTAATACCTGAGTAGACGCTCGAGCGAGTCGTCTGGCGATGCGTGCGGCGGGGCGTCCATGTTAAGCAAATGCAAAATTAGTCCACGCTAACAACATTCCTTGGACGCTTGACGCGCCGCTGCCCGCCCCGTCAGACTCGCCGCTCGACTCTAGCCACTTAGACCATAGCTTTACTTTTCCGTGTTTCCCAGGCGATGGGCAACGGCCCGCTCGGCGGGCGGGTGAACGCACTAGCGCCGGCCATGCGGGGCGCGCTCCCGCACCACGCTCGCATGGCGGCGCCCAGCGGCGGGCACCCCATCGCGCCGTACCACCCCGCGTACGGCACGTCGCCCGGCGCGGCCGGCGTGCCGGCGCAGCGGCCGCAGGGGCTGCGGTTCGGCGCGCCCGAGCAGCAGGGCGGACAGGCCGCGCAGGCTGTCCCGCCCCGCGCCCAGCCCGCAGACCCCCGGCGCGCCTGCTGGTGGACAGAGTCAGCCGCAGGTGGGTCATTCTCCCCGAGGATTCCTCATTGTCGTCCCAGGGTATTACCAACACGATGCGGGGCGCGCTCCCGCACCACGCTCGCATGGCGGCGCCCAGCGGCGGGCACCCCATCGCGCCGTACCACCCCGCGTACGGCACGTCGCCCGGGGCGGCCGGCGTGCCGGCGCAGCGGCCGCAGGGGCTGCGGTTCGGCGCGCCCGAGCAGCAGGGCGGACAGGCCGCGCAGGCTGTCCCGCCCGCGCCCAGCCCGCAGACCCCCGGCGCGCCTGCTGGTGGACAGAGTCAGCCGCAGGTGGGTCATTCTCCCCGAGGATTCCTCATTGTCGTCCCAGGGTATTACCAACACGATGCGGGGCGCGCTCCCGCACCACGCTCGCATGGCGGCGCCCAGCGGCGGGCACCCCATCGCGCCGTACCACCCCGCGTACGGCACGTCGCCCGGGGCGGCCGGCGTGCCGGCGCAGCGGCCGCAGGGGCTGCGGTTCGGCGCGCCCGAGCAGCAGGGCGGACAGGCCGCGCAGGCTGTCCCGCCCGCGCCCAGCCCGCAGACCCCCGGCGCGCCTGCTGGTGGACAGAGCCAGCCGCAGGTGGGTCATTAAATATCTTAAATAAATATCTTGGGACATCTTACACAAATCGACCTAGTCCCACGGTAAGCTCAATTAAGGCTTGTGATGTGGGTACCAGGCGACGATATATATAATAGATAGATACATATAGATACTTAAATACATAGACAGCCATGACCAAGGAACAAACATTTGTGATAAATGAATGCACAAAGAATGCCCTCGCCGGGATTCGAACCCGGAACCTCCAGCTTCGTAGGCAGGGTCACTACCAACTAGGCTACGGAGGCTGACAAAAGGTCATTCTCCCCGAAGATTCGTCATTGCCCTGAAAACCAGCGCCATAACTAAAGCGATTTAGTTATCGGCTTATGCTGAGTGGCATCCATTTTGATGCTTTGTACTTAGTTTTAAGTTTTAACATAGATGAAGTTTTATTTTTGTTTATATTTTTATTTAATAAAAACGTTTATTGTTAAAATATTTATTTGATATAAACATTTTTCATTAAATTTAATTTTCATTGTCGTACCAAAACGGAAGGACGAGTATCAACATTGATACGCTAGACTAGGTATTAGTACTAAATTACGTTTTCATTAAAATAATACTCTTAAGTAAGTCTTAGTCATCTCATCATCTGTTGAAACCATTGCCGAGACGACAATGGCGAAATAAAAACTCCCGCGTTTACAGATGAATATCATACAGAAACCAGGCAATTCAGGGCCAAATTTTTTTCAAAGTTCCCTTGATCTTTTTATGACACGTATTTTTTGGATGATTTGTACTCGGAATCGTGACCTCTTTCGATCCTAATAGGAGAAAAAAACTGTCCCAAAATTTACTAAAATTTTTTGAAGTTTCCATTCTGTTACGTCCGTATTGTATGCGATGCAAAGCTTTTCCAAATTATTCGGAGCAAATAGTCCTTAATCCCACTTTTCCCAGAAAGGGTTTCCATTCTGGAATAGTCATTTCATATTATGAGCTATATGATACGTATTGTACAGGCCGCGACGCAAGGCGCAGCGCCGCCCGGCCCCGGGCAGCAGCAGGCGCCCACGGGCTCCATCGCGGACCCGGAGAAGCGAAAACTCATCCAACAGCAGCTAGTATTGCTGCTACACGCCCACAAGTGCCAGCGGCGGGAGTCGCAGAACAACGGCGAGATCTGGCAGTGCACGCTGCCGCACTGCAAGACCATGAAGGGCGTGCTCAACCATATGATGTCATGTCAAGTGAGTATCGGGTCACGTGGGACAACTGAGATCTATAGCCCACAAGTGCCAGCGGCGGGAGTCGCAGAACAACGGCGAGATCTGGCAGTGCACGCTGCCGCACTGCAAGACCATGAAGGGCGTGCTCAACCATATGATGTCATGTCAAGTGAGTATCGGGTCTTGTGGAACAACAGTGAGGTCTAGCTTTACATGCTGCCTCACTGGGAAAACCATGGCAGGCATGCTCAATCTGCTCAACTGTAATATTATTATATGATATTTTGTGAAGTAATTAAGATTTTCCTCTCTTGAAAATAGCGACTACACACCCCCAGGTAAGGCACCCAACTTTCGGGGTTTTCTTTAGGGGAGTAAATAGCATTATATCTAATTTCTATCTATTTCACAGGCCGGCAAGAACTGTGCAGTGCCTCACTGTTCGTCGTCCAGACAAATCATAAACCATTGGAAGCATTGCAACAAGAATGACTGCCCCGTCTGCCTGCCTCTCAAACAGGCGGACCGGTCTAGAAATAATACACAGATAAATGGTAAGTGAACTGCCGAGGTGCGGAGCATCAGTACATATTATGTCTATTTGTTCTAACTAAAATTATACGTGAACATTGACGGCTCGCTTTAGTTGCGGAGTAAAACAAAATTCTTCTAGTTGATATTTCTTTTTTCTTTATTTAGGAACAAACAGTCTTTTATAGTACATACTGATTACATTACAAGGAAATTAGGCCTCGGTCGTTTTGACCAGCCGCCGCCCGCCGCGTGCGGCCGACGACAGACGCCGGCCGCCGCGGCCAGCGTGTGAACTGGGTATTATGGTCGTTTTGAGATCGTAGCCGCGGCGGCCAATCGCGGCAGTTTCAGAGGGTTTTGTTTGTGAACGGACGTGTGTGATGGAAAAAACTATAGCATATCTACTGCTTTAAGGAAGAAGAGGAGGAGGACTATCTAATAGTATTAAGAAAGCAGAAGAAAAAGAAGAAGAACAACATATTTTAATGTAGAAAAACGGAGGGTGCCTACAATATTTTGAATCGTACAATATACTGTGCACTTTAACTAATTCAATCAAAAACTCGTCACTTTCCTTTGTAAATTTATGCATATTGTCCGAGCGTCCACCCGCCGCAATGCTCCAAAATGACTAGAGACGCGGCGGCCAGCGGGCGGCAGTAGCGGGCGGCGCGGGGACGCCGCACGCGGCGGGCGAAAACGACCACTCCCGAACATTCCTGAATACACCATTCACACGCTGCGGCCGACTGGACGTCGTCGGCTGCGGCCGGCGGGTGAAAACGACCAAGGCCTTAGAGTTAACCGTTTATATACCGCCGATATATTCGCGGTGTTAAGAAAAATGTCCTGCCCAACTCAGCTCAATTCAACAATTGGTTTTTGGGGCATTTATGAACTCTTGTTAGATGTCCATGTTGATATGGTCGCAGCGTTCACGTTATTGTCTGTCCAGCAGCGAACTCCGCGCCGCACTCGGCGCCGGCGCCGGCCGCGGCGCCCGGCCCGGCGCCGAGCCAGCCCGCGCCCGACATGAAGCGCGCCTACGAGGCGCTCGGCATCGCCTGCCCCACCAGCGTCAACATGTTCCCTCGGGCGCGCCTGCCCGGCCCGCGGCCGCCGCTCACCGACGTGCAGCCCGGCTCCATGCCGCTCTTCCAGCACAACATGGCCGACTCCATGCAGCATCAGCAGCTGGTGAGTACACGCCTGCCCCACCAGCGTCAACATGTTCCCTCGGGCGCGCCTGCCCGGCCCGCGGCCGCCGCTCACCGACGTGCAGCCCGGCTCCATGCCGCTCTTCCAGCACAACATGGCCGACTCCATGCAGCATCAGTAGCTGGTGAGTACACGCCTGCCCCACCAGCGTCAACATGTTCCCGATGTTCGGTAGTCGAATAAGGGATTCAGGTGTTACTGACCATTCTTTGATTTGATTGATGACGGGCAGCAGTGTCATCATACACACAAAGGAGCGCGTACCTTTTGTTCGTGTTTATAGCCGATAGTTCATAGCTTAGTAGCTCGCGGTGAGACCAGTGCCTAACTGCGATCACCAATTAGCTTGCCCTGGATCCGGGACAACGATTAAAACGCTCTGCGGAGAATCACCCGGAACCTTTTATAGTGAAAAGCCAGTTGCATTACAAATCTTCAAATTTAACCTTTCGTAAGCCGTTGTAAAAAAAATGTATTTAATTAATGACCTTGACATTTATAAATTAAAGTCCAAACTGGTTAGGACGGATACGAGACAAGGCATACGAAGGGTTAAGATCATATAACTGGCAAGATACTGTTCAGCATGTCATTTCTAAACCATTCCTTATTCAATATTGGCCGGTATGCTTTTTTATCTTATTATCAATACAAAGTATTAAAATATTGTACAATTTCAGATGGGCGCCGGTACAATCCAACTTCCTGGCGGGCCCGTCACCGCCAACCCCGTGTCTGGCACGAAGGAGTGGCACCAGTCTATAACAGCCGATCTCAGAAACCACCTTGTTCATAAACTGTAAGTACTATTAAGAATTTAATGTTATCCTCAATCAACAGCCGATATCAGTAGTTATATTGTTCAAGAACGATCTTTGTGAGGTATTTAGTGTAGCGGAAAATTGCCATACACTTAGTCGCATGGCGACCCTGCCTTTTCCCCGTCGGCCGCTTTTTCGACTGTTGGTCTTACTCTTTGATTAAGAATTCAAAAGTTAATCAATATGGTTTCTGTGTTCATAAACTGTATATTTTACAAAGCCTCTGTTTTCGAGCTATTATTTTACGATAAAAGAATAGACTCATGACGACCCTGCTCTTGCGGCCGCGTCTTACGCTTGTTTAATATTTTTCTTACAATTTGTCTCTGAAAGCCTCTAACTGTTAATTTTTGGTTAATTTTTCGATCGAAGATCCAGGCTCTGATATTTAAAGTGTATATGAGAACAATGTGTCTAGTCAGATTTGAGACTTATGAGTTACATTTAGCGGTTTGAATACTTAACCATGCCACCATCATTAGCATGACTTGTCGTTTATGTGATAGCTTTTGTATGTGATGTGTTGTCAAAATGGTTAACCATAAAATTTACACGCGTTTTTGAAACCAGTAAAGGACTAGAAGTGTTTTTTCGTGACTGTTTTTGAACTTGAGACTGCAACATTTTCTAACACATTGTCCACAGGGTGCAAGCTATCTTCCCAACCCCAGACCCAACAGCAATGCTAGACAAACGAATGCACAACCTAGTGGCGTACGCTCGTAAAGTCGAAGGTGACATGTACGAGATGGCCAGCACGCGCTCAGAGTACTACCATTTGCTGGCCGAGAAGATCTACAAGATACAGAAGGAGTTAGAAGAGAAGAGACAGAAGAGGAAGGAGCAGCAGCTGCAGCAGGCGCAACAGCAGGGCTTGCAGCAACCCGGCATGCCGCCTGGTGGCAAGGTATGTCACATGTTAGGCTTAGCACGCACTGCGGTTTTTAAAAAGCGGTTCTGCTGCCGTATAAAATGTAACGTCCGGCATTATTTATAAGCGCACGCACTTGTGATTTATTTCAGTGACTGATTTTAAAAACACAACTTGCTACAGTTTGATTCGCGGTATTCCATACTTCATGTATGGCAGTGTCCCCACTGCGGTTCGTAAAAAGCGGTTTTTTCATCAGTTCCTCTCAGAGAGCGGAGCAGTGAGGTGTGTGTTGTGCGCTGCATTATGTTGTCGGAGTCATTGTACACGTGGGCCAACCAATAATTTATCAAAAATACTAATTGAGATCCTGTAGTAGTTTAAAAAATTGGCTTTGTTGTTTTGTACATCACTGTACATTTTAGAAAAATATCACTTACACATATTACTTATGTTGGCGAAGACAACATTGTCATTTTTTTTGTATTTCTTTGTATGTTTGAGATAAGCACTACATGCCTCGGCGTGAAAACAGATTTCCGGCCTTGTTACCTATCCGAGTAAATATCAACTTGGCCGGAAATCCTCATTTTCTCGGCCTCTGATGTAATGTACTATTTCACAAAATAGGCATTATGACTGGCAAGTCAAATCAGCATCTTTTTTCGAACTGTCAAAACGATCACTATGGAATTTTATATGAAATACTCTAATGAGTACTGCCAAATGACCTACTCTTTTAAGCTCTTTTCAATTTATTAATTAGAAGTTCTGTACAAAAATTACTGCAATCTACATCTTAGTAATAATTTCTTCGTGTATTATGTCGTGCATCATGTTAAATAATTTATTTTAACTACAGTCATCATCCCTATTTTGGGATAAAACAATTGACGGTATAGTTGTACCGTCAATTGTTTTAACCTAGTTAGGTTCGCCGGTCTACACTACAGCCCTATGCAATAAAATTGTAACAATAGTACATTGTGCATCAAGGGAGGTAAGTACGGAACCACTAACGAGAGTGTTAGAAGCCCGACGCCGTCAGGCGGAGGGCTTTTATGACTCGAGTTAGTATTCCGCTTACCGACCACGATGCATACAATGTTTTTCATCACACTTGCCGACAAAAATATAAGTTTTAAGACATAATATTATTAAATGACGTACTGACATTTCTATTACTCCCTAGGGAATATCACTTTTCTATTACTCCCGCTACGCGCGCAAGCAATGGCGCGCTTAAACAGCAAGTGTGATGAAAAGATTTATACAGGCTGTTAACTTTTGACCACCGAGTGGACAACTTTTGTTTTTCCGACTGACAATAACCCGGTTGTTTGGTCGCAGGTGATGGCAGGCGCTGGCGGAGCGGCCGGCGCGCGGCCGGTGTCGACGCTGCCGCGCTCGGGCGGCGGCGCGCTGGGCATGCGCATCCCGTCGCCGGGCATGGCGGCGCTGCTGCCCGCGCGCATGGCCTTCCCGCCGCAGCCCGCGCCGCCCGGGCCCTCGCCCGGCCTGCCGCCCACGCCCAATGGCGCGCCCGGCATGTCGCCCTTCCAGGTACCGACTCTCATTTTATACAGGTGATGGCAGGCGCGGGGACAGCGGCCGGTGTCGACGCTGCCGCGCTCGGGCGGCGGCGCGCTGGGCATGCGCATCCCGTCGCCGGGCATGGCGGCGCTGCTGCCCGCGCGCATGGCCTTCCCGCCGCAGCCCGCGCCGCCCGGGCCCTCGCCCGGCCTGCCGCCCACGCCCAATGGCGCGCCCGGCATGTCGCCCTTCCAGGTACCCACTCTCATTTAGTAATTTACTACTGTCCTAAACCAAATTCATTTCGTTGTCTACATATTATAACAGGGCCCTATCCCACTAAACTTTACATATGTAAAATGTGACAAATTTGTAGAATTGTTTACATAAAAACGTACCACAAATATTACACTTATGTAGAAGCGACAAGTCTGTATTCTACAAATATATGCATTACAAATCACCGTAACACAAAGCATGGGTGGTGTGTCAATGTAGTTTACAATTTATATATTTGTGAAATATGTAAAATTGTATTTATTACAATTTGTAAATTTCACAAATACATATGTAGATTACATGTTTGTATATGTAGAATTGTATTTGCAGTATTTTTTTCGACAAGGAACTTCTTTTATGTTGCGGGTAGTTTGATACCTTTTAAAACTCGGTAAAAATACCTTCCAAGTTTCTGTGTTAATATCTACGTGATTGATATTTTCTGGGCTCCTATTGTGCAATTTCTAAAAAGCGTTTTCAAGATAAAATAACGGTTTTGAATCTCATTTTAGAGACTAAAGAGATTTTATTTGGAAGATGTAGCAATACTTTAACCCATGATGTAAAAATACAGAAATGGAAAGAGATTACAAATCAGTTAGAAAAAGTGAAAATATATTGAACAAGGTTTGGAGAAACGAGTACCTACTGTTCTCGTCACGAATCGATATAACTTATTTATCTCGTCTTAAGCTCTCTTAGGCGAATGTATGAATGTTCACAAGATGTCCTCGTATACACAATACACAACACAACACAGCATTCCAGTCGTGTTAGTTGAAGTGTTCAATTACAGCACGTAATACTTCCATGGCGTTCACGTTTCCATGATTGTCATCACCATCAGTATGATTTTGTTCGATGTTTTCATCTTCATCTTGGTCAGAGTTGTGATCATCTGAATAGTATTGTGACCTAAACGTTTTTCTATATTATGCAATATTACACAACTTAAAATAACCATGCTTGCATTTTTGGGTTGAAGTCTTAGATGATTCAAACATGGAAACTTTTAGTCAAAATCCCCAGCGGTTTTTCAACCATCCGTCTCATCGATTTAAAAGTTCGTAAAAATCGTACTAATGCTGCATTTCTTGGTATCTGTACGGGTATGTTTGGGGTCAGCAACCATTTCTATACCCACTTAGGAGACCCTAAAATGATAGCGTCAGGGAACGGTCTCCATAAAGGTAGAATGGAACTCTTGTAATGAGATTGTACTTTTTACACGCGGTGATAGAATTGTAGATTTGTAGCTACAATTCTACAAAATTGTACGCATTTTATTACAATTCATCGTAACACAAAACTTTTACGTACAATTGTAGACTACAAATATGTAAATTTTCCCGGAAAACCACTTGTAATATGTAAAGTTTTGTGATACACCGAATTGTAGATTTATCACTACAATTACATATTTGTAGAAATTTTCCGATACAAATTTGTAAAACGTAATTTTTGTGATACGCTCGCTTGTATTATCTACATATATGTAATATGTAAATTGTAATTTACAATTGTAACGTTTGTGGGATAGGGCCCAGGTGTAACAATTAAATAGAACTACATGAACCCTGAATCATCATATCATCATCATCATATCAGCCGAAAGACGTCCACTGCTGAACATAGGCCTCCCCCAATGATTGCCACAATGTCCGGTCCTGCGCCACCCGCATCCAGCGGACTCCTGCGACCTGGACCCTGAATAGGGTATAACGAATGTCTAAATAGCTATCTTTAAATACATACACGTAGGATTATTTTTGATAACCTTACGTTAATACTTACTAGCTTTGAAACAATTAATGAGAAAGATAAGTATAGAATATTAACCCTCTTATTCATAAACGTCTCCTAATTTGCTAAGTATTTGTTCCTTTAGCTCTTATGGATATAGTGATAAGACCGAAATACTTATAGGTATCGATTGAATACACGCGTTTTATGAACTTTAATCAGTAACCAGAACCTAGTAATCCAACTGGAATAGGTACAGTTTTCAAAACTGACGTCTACCAATATCTGATGGCAGTGATGGCCAATGAACGACTGCGAATTTTCCGAGTTTATGCAACTTTGAACAGGCTATCATACTGACAAAAATCTATCAAAATATTACCTTGCGTTAGGATTGAATGAAATCCTGAATGTAACCCCCTATTCATAAACCTTTGCTAACTTAACAAGCCGCTAATAATTGTTTGTCCCTTTCAGTCTTAACAATGTGTCCATAAGAGTAAAAGGGACAAACAATTATTAGCGGCTTGTTAAGTTGGCTAATATTTATAAGGGGGTAAGACTTTAACTCCATTTCTTGTAATAAGTTTTGCAAAGCTTCAATGCCTTAATAGCATACTTTATTATTTATTATATTAAAGATGTAATGAGATAATTTTAAAAGATCCAACTCTGGAAACTCAGTACTACATAGTAAAAATGACTGACGTTGGTAACCTTTCCTGCAGGCTATGGCGTCGCCGGCGCCGCCGCAGCAGTACGCGGTGCCGAGCAACGGGCCGGCGCCCGCGCCCGCCGAGCCCGGCAACATGCAGCCCGACCCTGCTAAGGTAACACATTCACCTATTTCCCCTTGGACGCCAACGATTGATATACACGGGTCATTGTCAGTCCGAAAAACAAAAGTTGTCCACTCGGTGGTCAAAAGTTAACAGCTTTTATAAATCTATGTTACGATTTGATTGCATAGGGCTATAGACCAGGGAACCTAGTTGTACCGTCAATTGTTTTATCCCAAAATTATACTTCGTTTTTTTTAGCATTAGAAAGACCTTCGCAGAACGAGATATAAGGTTTTTTTACAGGCAAATTCTGCGGATCGAACAGTAAATACGATTTAATAAATATCACGAATTTATTATCATGCTATATTAATACACATTAGTCAGTGTTGTGAACAGATAAGAAACATAATGTCAGTTAATTTATATTCTAAGATGAAAAGATAATAATGATAATAAATTGCGTTTGCAATTTTTCATGGAAAGGTTGTACATTAAAAAACCTAAAGAGGCAGAGTTCTCACACAATTTTAAAATCTCACTGTCTGTCATTCGACTTCATATTGTTGTCGGTTGAGTCGGTTGTGTTTTATATTGCTGTTAGCTTACTTAAAGATTGTTGTTATCGTTTTTGTTCAATTTCGTTATTAATTGTTGATCTATTTAGATATTTTGTTTGTTGGTGCACATTTAAAATGGATGAAAGCAAAATCCTGTGACTACCAGTGAAAAGCGGATGGTGGTGAATATTTACTAGAATAGGTGAATAATTAAAAAATGTGCCATAGAAAGGAATATCCCACTAAATCGGAACGTGTGAAAAAGACTGCTGAGACTGCTGGCATATCGTTGGCTACGGTATATAACATTTTAAAAGAATATATTTTTTTAAATGAAATTAGATAATGTAATAGATAACACTGTGGAAAGAATTATTATAAGCGTTGGTGGTTCCGAGTCCTCGGACTCTTCCACTGACAGTGAATAAAACTATGTATGTCATCTGAGTTTTATTTTCTAATTTGTTACCAAATTCAAACTACATTAGAGCGTCCCAGACCGCCTATAATGGCGACAAATACTGAACGACGTTGCCGATGCGTAGGGTTGTCTTAGTATTGTTATCTGCTCAGTCTTTATGACACCGTGTCCGCTTTTATACCGATAGTTTTAATCCTTAAATGCATGATTTTTAAAAGTATTGGGAGTGCATAATGTAAATAATTAATAATAAATGTAATTAAATATGCAAATATTGTTAAATTTTAGACTGTAAACTTCATTAAATTCAGTAAATGTAAAATCGGTACGATATTAGTTACAAATAAAAAAAAATACTTTGTTAAAAACCGCCAAACACTAAACGAAAACTTTCAATATATATCTTTTTTCTAAATTGCCGCCATCTTGCTTTTAAAACACTTATAACTTTTTTAAATACAGTTTTGCCAACAAATTAATACTAAATGTGAAAACTACGCGTTCAGCTATCGGTAAATATCAAATGATATGTATATACATAAGTTCCGAGAAATTCAGTGGTATCGGCCGAAATCGAAGAAGGAAGGTTTACGACCACTGCTTCTTTGTTCACCCGTTTGACAGATAATTCTAATCTTAAATAAAACGAAGTATAGTACAGGATTTCCTTAACTTTAGGTATGTCCACCGAAAAGACGATAACCTAAATCTGACTATGACCCACACGGTGCTCGCGAGCATTGCGAAAGATTTTAACTATGCATTCTAGATATCAAAATAAACAAAAAATATTATGAGACCTAGGGCTCATTTCTCGAACGCTTGTAACTTGTAATACAAGTGGAAGTCTCTTTTTAACATTATTAATTAGACAAGGACTTCCGCTTGTATTACAAGTTACAAGCTTTCGAGAAATATGACCCTAATGTCATATTCCACAAAAAAAAAAATTTTCGACTTTTTGAATACTTTTTAACATTTCCAATACTTTTTATCATAACAACAATTTATTGAAATTAATTTTTTAAATATTTTTTTAGTAACAGGTTTTGTCAACTCTATTCTTATTTTTTGATTGTCAGGCAAAAGGTGTGGTAATATTAGAACACATTGTATTAGCATTGTAATCAAAAATAAATTTTATGACGAGTTACGTTGAAAAAAATAATTTCGAAAAAAGGTTAATTATCTCTGGAACCAAGGCGAATCCAGGAAATTTTATTTAACATTAAATACTCTAAATATGTTCAGGAATTCAGCATTAAAATCTTTCAGAATGCTCACGAGCACCGTGTATTGACACCGCAGGTTCAACGCCAAATAACGCTATGCAAGCCATGTCACACAGAACAATATAGACCTACGAAGTGCGTAAAATTCAATTTCATTGTTGAAATTTTGTTGACGTGGCGTCTGGGTGACATTTGACATGGCGTCATAACGGTTAAGGCCCAGCCACACAAAAGAAATATTCAAAATCTATCATAGAAATTTACTATTTATTATTATTTATTGTGTTACTACTTTCACATCATAACAGTATTCTGAACACATATTACAAGAAAATAAAGTGATATAAAATAAATGAAATGAAAAATCAACAGTTTACTTGAACTTTAATACTTATTTATCATACAAGTGTGGAAAGTAGGCTTTTTTACGACACGAAGTTACGAGTCAAGAAGAACAAGAGTTGGAAAAAAGCCTATATTTCAACATGTGTGTCATACTACACTTACAATGGATTATGCGAGGAAAACCAGATTATTTTGGCAGTGCGGAAAAGTACTATGAAATTTCATTCCTGCGCGGGTGCAGAATAGTACAGTCGGGTATAAAATTGCTTGAAAACTTTTAAGAATGAATTCATTCCGAAATCACAAGGTAACACATTGACCTATACACACATATTCATTCATAAAATCACAGTTTATGAATGAATTCATTCATAAGTCGTCCATGCAATTCTGAACGCCACTGTACAATGTGCATTTTTTTTTACCATTAAAAAGAGCACTTTCTCAGCATATGCATTGTAAAAGTCATAAATCGAAGTTAGCCTTAACCTTTACCCACTGACGTACGAATGTGGTACGTCGTTAGTCTCTATGACGTTCCTTTAACCCGGCGAGAGTGTTGTGAAAAAAGTTAAACGAAAATAAACTCTAAATATATTGACATAAGTCAAACGCAGGGTATGAGATACCCTGCCACACTCCCGCCGGGTTAAAAAGTTTAAATTCGGCTACCGCAAAAGCACGTCAGTGATTAAAGGTTAACTGACATGTAACATCCACAGATGCGGCTATCCGGCGGTCCGGCCGCCAGCCCCTTCATGAACCACGCATTCGGGCGGTCCGTCTCGCCGGCGGCGCCGCCGCCCGCCACGCCCGCCACGCCGGCGCCGCCGTCGCCCGCACCCGCGCCGTCGCCGCCGCCCGAGCCGGCGCCCGAGCCGCGCGTCAAGGACGAGCCGGAGCCCGAGCACGGCAAGAGCATGCGCGACGAGCCCACCGAGACCGCCGCGCCGCCGCCCGAGGCCTTCGCTGTCGTCAAGCAGGAGATCAAACAGGAGATCAAGACGGAGATTAAGGAGGTTAGTGTACAGTGTGTACGTCGCCCGAGCCGGCGCCCGAGCCGCGCGTCAAGGACGAGCCGGAGCCCGAGCACGGCAAGAGCATGCGCGACGAGCCCACCGAGACCGCCGCGCCGCCGCCCGAGGCCTTCGCTGTCGTCAAGCAGGAGATCAAACAGGAGATCAAGACGGAGATTAAGGAGGTTAGTCTACACATACAGTGTGTATAGTTCGGGAAATATTATTTGACCGACTCTTATCTTACTTACTACCTTTTGTTTTGCATCATTAACAGAGTCCGGAATTCTGGTAGCATTTTTGAGCTGTCATAGGGACTTCTCGTTTATCGACTACCGATTATACGTAAGTATATCGATAAATTCAGAATACAATGTTAAATAATTATGATTACAAATAGAAGTAACCGCAGCCGGTCTTATCGCTAATGAGCGATCTCTTTTAGATAACCTTTGGATACCAACTTTTTGGAAATTAAAAATAGAAATTAAAATACATATTTTATTAATCCTTATTAATATTTGTGGATTTCTTATGGCTATTAAACATTTTTCGGAAGAAATTGCTACGAGAATTGCTATTGAGCCTTATGATATCATGTTGCAAATCTCTATTTAACATTTTCAGCCACTCAAAAGTTATCTAAACGAGATCGCTCACGAACGATCTGCGTCTATTGTTAACTTTTACTTGTAATCATAATTATTTTATACTGTATTCTGTATTTATCGATATACATATGTATAATCGGTAGTCGATAAACGAGAACTCCCTATGACAGCTCAAAAATGCTACCAGAATTCCGGACTCTGATCATTAACAATAGAAAAGTGCTAGACTGCTGATTGTTTAGTAAGTGTTAAACGCAAAACAAAAGGTCGTAAGTAAGATAACAGTCGGTCAAATAATATTTCCCAAACTTTACTATGATACAGGCTTTTTGACCCCCCTCCCGTTGGTAATATCATATCAAACACTTGATTTTTGAACGAACCCTTGGGTTGGATGTTATATTTTTTTCACTTGATCCCCTACGAATTAAAGTTACTAGCTTTGAAAATACGAGTAGCCGAAAATGCTCCTGTCGAGCAAGAAATCGAGACTTAAACAGAGTAGTGTTGAAACTATCACGAGTTTGTAATTTCCAAACCTTGTCCTCTCTTCCCCTATAACCTGACCCAATTACAGAACCTGAGTTACTATTTAGCCATACCATTTACATTTACAGGTAAAAATAAAACAGAGATCATGAATTCTTGGGTACCATCAACTTAGAAACATTTTTTTTTTAAATAATTAGTTACATTGTTTTGTCATGTCATAATATGAAATTGTAATAAAATCCGCCCTACCCAGGAACCGGTGGAAGCGACGAGTAGCGCCGAGCCCGCCAGCGGGCCCAAGCGCATGTTCGTGTTCAAGCCCGAAGACCTCCGCCAAGCCCTAATGCCGACGCTCGAGAAACTGTTCCGCCTAGACGAGTCCGCGCCCTTCCGCCAGCCCGTCGACGCTCAAGCACTCGGCATCCCAGACTATTTCGACATCGTCACCAAACCCATAGACCTCTCCACCATCAAGATGAAACTCGACCGCGGGGAGTATAAGGACCCTTGGGAGTATGTAGACGATGTCTGGCTGATGTTTGACAACGCCTGGCTGTATAATAGAAAGAATTCGAGGGTCTACAGATATTGTACAAAGGTAAGTAGTGTATCTGAATGTGAAATAGACATTTATCTTTTTTTATTTGTGTTGTTCATTTTTAAATCGTTAAATCAGTATAACTGATTACAAATTGTAAGTATTGTTAAAATTTTTGAAATCGTTATGTTGAAAATAAGACAAACAAAACCCTTGAACCTTTTCTCTGCTGTCCATCCTGACAGTTGAATTTATTGTATTTTTGTTACCAAGCTTTTAATCTGCTATATGCAGTTTTACAATTCAGATTTGCGCGGTTGCTTTACTAACTATAAGACTCATTCTCCCTGACTTATTCCCAGTGCATATGGTATCACACATTTCTGAAATGACTTATATAAACAATCAATACCAATTAGAACTCTGTTCCGATGGGTACAGGCATCAGCCGCGAAAGCTGAGTACGTGGATTCGATAACCTCCTCGGACGTTAGGTGATCTTGGTCGTTTTTCTTTAGTATATGACATCTAATATTTATAGTCTAATTTATAATTTATTTCGACACTTGTCATTTCGGTTGTATAGTTTTTGATAAGTAAATAAATTCCTAATAGCATTTTTAGCAAAATAGGTTTCGCGAGACTTCTAATCTTATATTTACGACCGCCTGAAAATTTTCAAAACCACCCTACCTACAGTCGAAGACAAAATAAAGTGTACACAAAAATGTTCAAAAATATGTCCCAGTGCACTCTAATTCTGTGTAATAAGAACGTCGTAATATATTTACTAGCGGATTCTTTCGATACTTATTTTTGCACTTGACCTATCTCACAAACTAACTAAAGCGGTAACCTCCCACAGCTATCCGAGGTGTTCGAGCAGGAAATAGACCCGGTGATGCAAGCGCTGGGCTACTGCTGCGGCCGGAAGTACACCTTCAACCCGCAGGTGCTGTGCTGCTACGGCAAGCAGCTCTGCACCATACCGAGGGACGCCAAGTACTTCAGCTACCAGAACAGGTATGTCACCGCACTGTTTTGTTATATATGAAGCCCTACTTCTTATTTTTTACGCAGAATAGAAATGTGCGTTCTGTATATTATTTGGGCATTCATGTATAAAAATACAGACATGGACATGGAAGTTTATTCAGATATTTTTGAAAAAAAAATACAATTTTGACAATATCAACTCATTTGCTGCCACCTTTTTGTATGAAAAATGCGTCGGTGGCAGTGACTGCGTTAATTAAGTAATATTTAAAGTAATATATCCTTTAATTTTTATAAAATTACAAGTCATTGAAATTATTTGATGCATAATATCGATTTACGATTCTAAAAACAATAAGATTTCAAATAATTTCTATTACAAGATTTTTTTAAGTTTATTGTGTGAGATCTATGATAATGATAAGCCGTACAATACGATAAACTATACATATTCTGGTTGGTTCGACTATTTATTATTGATATTCCGTCCCGTCGACCAAGAAAACTAGCAGAGTTTGTTAGAATTAGATTAGATTAGAATTGATTATTAATTTAATATATTTTTTTTTTTTAATGATTTAGTGGGTGATACGTGTAACTGTTACAAAAATGCAAGTTTTGTAAATTTTCGATCGTAAGCATTCCAACGAGCGATTAGAAAAAGTTCAACCATTCTGCGTATAATTGAACATAAATGATGGCTCTTATAGATCTCGTACAATTTACAGATTTAATTTCCTTAACCACGTGACTGTATTTTGAAATGTTTAAATCATTTCATTGTAACAAAGTTTACTTTCACCATCACATTACCATTATGCTGTCATTTATTTTGCTAACCATTTATCCATATGACATTAATTTTGGGCTTCTATCATTTTTATTTTGTCAATAATATTAAATAAAGCTACCTACCGCTCAAAACTGTCATTATAGTTTCATCTTTCATGCTTACGTCAAAATTAGTTGTTCCTATTTCACTCGATATGGCTCGGAAACGTGAGCTCGTTGTAATTAAACGCGTAACTAAGTACCAAGACCCGTGGCAGCCAAGCAGAAAGCACCCTTTTGCAGTTTAGAAAAGGTTTGAAGTCTGGTTCAACAAAGTCTAATGATACAAGCTGACGGTTGACGCGGAGTCATATTTAGTACAATAATATAGAACTTACTGTTACGAAGAACTGTAGTGATAATTTATTGCTCTATAGGGTTTAGTAGCTAAAATAACAAAATCTGTACTCTACGTGTTATATTTTTGCTATTTCCTTCTATCTGTCTATATGTCACATTTTTCTATAAAAACTTAGCCATAGATTATTAAAAAGTAAAACATAGTTGTAATTTACAAGCTGCTACATTTGACTTAACTAGGAAAAAAATGTGAAGTGTGGCCTATAAAGGACCCCGGGCCTACAGTATTGAAAATTTGGTTTCAGTCAAATCTTCTGAAATTTTGATATGTTATAGATTTCAGTGCCCTGAACAAAAACTCTATGGGTGCTACCACGGTTTCCGGGTCCCTTTCCATGTTCTGCTCGATTTTGTACCAGATAACAAAGTAGTACTTAGTTCTACTTCGGGTCTATTTATTTAAACAATTTACATTAGTTTGAACGTTGAAGGCATGAAGCACAGAAAACCTTGGTTGGTATGTGATATGAAGCGTGCGGGGAGCGGTCTCACCTAAGCAGAACCACCTCATCTTAAATGAAAATAAACTCAATACAATTATCTACGATTATGATTACAAACGACCATCTGTAAAAAATCTACATGCCTGGGGTCCTTGTAAACCATGTGCTAAACCTTACCATAACTTACCTCAAATAATGTGTTCCTCATACCTACAGTCGTGGCCAGATAATTAGGAACAAGATATTTTTCCCCATACAACTGCCTGCAAACAGAGCTTTGCAAATTTGATAATAATTTAAGAAATAATTGACTATTTTTCTTTATTACTATCAGATCTTATCTATGATTAAATAAGGTATACTTGAACGTATTGCAAAGTTCCATAAAAAACCTATCTTGAAAAATATGGATGACCCTATAAACACCTCAACCTAATTAAGAACAAAATGTATGAAATCGTTCCTAATTAAGTTGAAGTGTCTGTGGCGTCATCCATATTTTTCAAGTTAGGTATTTTTTTAAACTTTGCAATACGTCCCAGAATATCTTATTTAATCATGGATAAGTTCTGATATTAATAAAGAAAAATGGTCAAATATTTTTTTTAATTATTATCAAATTTGCAAAGCCCTGTTTGCAGGCAGTTGTATGAGAAATAAAATCTTGTTCCTAATTATCTGGCCACGACTGTATTTCTATGGGTGCTACCACGGTTTCCGGGTCCCTTTCCATGTTCTGCTCGATTTTGTACCAGATAACAAAGTAGTACTTAGTTCTACTTCGGGTCTATTTATTTAAATTGACATTAGTTTGAACGTTTTTTGTGATAATGCTGGTTAGTTAAAGACATAAAATGTCTACAATGCCGGCTGAGTTCAGCAATCGGTCACAAAATAATTAATACACACACGGGACTCGTTGTTGAACTCAGCCGGCATGTTGTTCATAGATTCTCTAAACGAAATAGCAGATTGAATTTTTTCTTCGTTGTTTTCTGGTAGGTATCCGCCGCAGTGCACGAAAAACAACAGTATGCTTAGCACATGATTGGCGCAACAGTATCTCGCCGCGAGATAGTCTATCTGTCCCGGTTTTGTTAATATAGTTGGTAAAGGACGGAAGATCTATCTCGCGGCGACATACTGTCGCACCCATCATGTGCTAAGCCTGTAGCATTATTACATACAAAGCAATGTCCTCTATTTAAAAGTAGCGCCATATTTTCTAATGTTTGAATGAGTTCATATTTTACAATGTTAAGTAGGTATATTATAGAATCACACATTTAGCTATAAACGATAAGTCTATCACGTGCGTATGAAGTAGACATTGTAGACGTTTTATGTCTTTAACTAACCATTTATTTATTTATTTATTAAAACAAAAGTTTACATGACATTACAGCAGAACGCCAATGCGTCATGAAACTAAAATTATACAATAAAAAAAAAATGTATACAAAATAAAATATGTATAGAAATAAAACAAAAACACATTAATTAGATTTAGGCGACACAACTGCGTGGCTCCGTTGCGTCGTCTGAGCCGGCGTCGTAGAGTTCGGCAGGTTGCCCCGAAACCGCCGAAACACGACGCCCTTCGGCCAGAAGTCCGGACTCGCGATAGTGTCTTGAAGCGGCCGCGGCACGCGCACCACAAACGAGCTGAAGTGCACGTAGTGGCGCGACCGCAGCTGCTGCACCCTCAGCGGGAGGCCAGTCTTCCGGTGGACGTACTCCGCCACGTCGTCAGCCACGGCGGAGTAATGCAGGCGCGATACGTAGAGCGCCTTACACGGAGTTGCGACCCGAAGACCAGAATATCACAGATATAGCATTATCACGAAAAAGGTTCAAACTAATGTCAATTGTTTAAATAAATAGACCCGAAGTAGAACTAAGTACTACTTTGTTATCTGGTACAAAATCGAGCAGAACATGGAAAGGGACCCGGAAACCGTGGTAGCACCCATAGAGTTTTTTGTTCAGGGCACTGAAATCTATAAGTCTATAACATATCAAAATTTCAGAAGATTTGACTGAAACCACATTTTCCATACTTTAGGCCCGGGGGCCTTTATAGTCCTTTGAAAATGATTGGGAGGTTTTTTGATTAACCCCCTTATTCATAAACGTCTCCTAACTTAGCAAGGCGATGACTATCGTTTGGCCCTTTCGATCTTATGGACATATTGTTAAGACCAAAAACGACGAAAAATAAGTTAGGATACGTTTACGAATGAGGAGGTAAGTGTACAGGTATATCGAGAAAACACTTCGAAACTCCTGGCCACCCTTCTAACTTTGGAACCACTGGGTCAAAATATAATTATCAAGATCTTTCCAAAAGGATCTCGGGTCCTTTACATTCTATTTCGTCCCCACAAAAGATACGCACTACCGTGTAAATAAAAGAGACACGGTAGGGCGTATCTTTTGTTCGTGTTTATAGGCGATAGTTCATAGCTTAGTAGCTCGCGGTGAGACAATTATGTACGTGCTATTTATAGGGTGGCATCGATATTTATTTCTTGACGTGGTTGCGAAAAGGTTAACAATAATATAAAAAACTTAATGGTTATTTGGTGAAAATAAACTATGTTCTCGTTGAATTAAGTTTCAATGTTTCTCACGTCATTAAATATTAAGAATAAGCTATATTTGTGCTTTATTGTACTCATTATCCCATTTTACCTTTGCTATAAATCGTGTTGTTTATTGTCTCTTTACTTTTACGCCTATGTTTGTCAAATCTTACATTCAGTTAAATGTTATGTAAATTGTATTGGTGTTTGTTATTAATTGATTAACCTCTTAATAATTCTGAACGTCTTACTGACAGAAATCAGCACTTAAAATGTTAATACTTCATTAAAAATTTATTACTTCAACTATTATTTTGTATTGAGGAAAATTATCTTAACACGATAATAACTAATTAATTGTAATATTGTACCTAAATCATAAAAATCGATGTTCTCAGGTTAACAGTTTCACATTCTACACTCTGTTACCTTTACATCACAATTATTTTATCACAAATATATTCACTATAGATCGCATCTGTTTGCATTCTTGTTATTTTATTATGACAAACAGAAGCCACTGCGTGAATATTTTTGTTTCTTTATCTAAACCCTATCCCAAAATTAAAATCTAAATACAAGAGATATTTTTAGCCTCATATATGATCAAATTATACCATTATCATTGATTTGTCTTACTACACATATTATCAACGAGCTTTTTTGTTTACATTTTGTCCATTGCACGTAAATTACACACATCATCGTTTGTAACAAAAGTATCATTGGATCAATTCAATCCAATACGCGCATCTCCATCTCTTGTATTCAGACATCTGTGACTGTTAACACCTCCGCCTTCTGTGTAACAACTAACCCATTTTATGTTCTCATTGCTTACTAATTTTTTGTTTCGCCCCTTCACGCACATCCTTCTCCGCACACGCTTCACTCCGGTTGTCGAATATAGTCTAAAAGCGTATGGGGTTGTGTCCGATAGATACACCTTCTGCCAGAAATGCTTCAATGACATCCAAGGCGACACGGTCACGCTGGGCGACGATCCTATGCAGACGCAAACGTGAGTATAGTTTTTTCTTTGTTAACCCTTAATTCGAATTTTAATTATTCTGGTTCAAAAAGTGTGCCATCAACCATGTCCACTTGTCCAGTATTATGGATGTTGTCGAATTAAGGGATAGAATAATAAGTCAGTTATTTGACTTATTTGTCTGTGTAAAATTAAGTAGTTATTCATTCTCATAAGAATCGAGTTGTTTTTTGTAGTAACGTGATATTTCATGTCAGACAGAAGTGCTGACTGGAATTAATATGAATATTAGACCTCCCACAGCGGCCCGCCCATAAATGGGACTGTGCTTACACTTACATTTTATCTCGATATGGATTACAATACGTAGGTTTAGCTTTGAGTAATCTCATTCGTGCACATGAAATTGAAGTGAAAACACTTTCATTTAATTCTGTTTGCACAAGTATTGTTTTCCCAATTTAAATAGCTAAGCGCTCAAAATGTTGTTCATATTTAAAAGTGTACTAAGATTCCTTAGAAAAAAGTACATGGCTGTTAAACGGTAACAATTCGTTAATTTCAAACTATAGAACCTAAACATGCAACTCTGTTCTAACCATCTCGAAATATTTCAGAGCGATCAAAAAGGATCAATTCAAAGAAATGAAGAACGACCACCTCGAACAAGAGCCGTTCGTCGTATGCATGGATTGCGGCCGCAAGCAGCACCAAATCTGCGTCCTGCACCACGACTCAATCTGGCCCCAGGGCTTCTGCTGTGATAACTGCCTCAAGAAGAAGGGGGCGAAGAGAAAAGATAACAAGTTTTGCGCCAAGAGGCTGCCCTCGTCCAAGCTCGGCCAGTATATCGAGACTAGAGTCAATAACTTCCTTAAGAAGAAAGAGGCTGGGTCGGGAGAGGTGCATATCAGGGTGGTCGCGTCGTCGGATAAGGTGAGTGCCGTTTCTATGATAAACTGAGAGTCGTGTCGTGAACCGATTATAAATTTTTTTTAATCGAATTAGTACCGTTGGCACCAAGTCGGAGTCTGATGATGGGATCTTTGAGAAATCGGGGAAAATCGGTTTTTAACCCTTAACTTGGCAGTTGTTTTTTAAAGACAGAAATGTTTGCTCTACACAGCGGTGTGGAGGCTAGAACGCAGGATTTATTAAAATTCTGCCAAGTTTAGTGTTAAATTATTTAATTTGGTGATTATGTGTTTCATAGCTTTAATGTGTTGGATCGGCCATTTTTTTTGGCAGAAATCCATTGACTAAATTGGTCATACTATTGCATAGAAAAAGGTCTAAACGTAACGTTATTTCAGATGGTGGAAGTGAAGCCGGGTATGCGATCGCGGTTCGTGGACTCTGGAGAGCTGTGCGCCGAGTTCCCGTATCGGGCGAAGGCGTTGTTCGCATTCGAGGAAGTCGACGGAGTCGACGTCTGCTTCTTCGGCATGCACGTCCAGGTAATATTCTGTGGGATCCTATATTGCTCCTGACGTCTTTTCTGTATTGTGGCTCTACCGCGAACTACGAAATTCGCAAATTTCGGGGATTTTTGACGAAGAGAGAGACAAATCCCCAGAATTTACGAACTTCAGTGTTCGCGATAGCAGACCTGACTCTGACCCAATGGCAGGTTTAGCACATGATTGGTGCTATATAGATTTTACTATTATCCGCCCGTATTTTATTATTACTCATAAAAGAGGACGGACAGTCTGTCTCGCGGTGACATCCACCATCTTAAGCTAAATCTACTGGTAGGTATGATATGCCCTATGCAAGTAAGTAATGTCGGGCTATAAAGTTGTTTTATTTCGAGAAATCCAACCGCGAATAAGGCGTGTGAAATACTGAAAATATTGTAGCATTTTTTTTCCTTTTTTCAACGGTTACACCAAGAGGTGATTGTATTTGTATACTTTTATTTTGGGGTCGCATGGGATCAACCCCGGAATTACGGAAATATGTTATTAAAAAATTCTATGGTATCGATTTTTTTCCATAAAGACATTTTCAGTATGATTCACATCCTCAGTAATCTCACCCAGCTGATGCTTACAGAACAATATACCTGGCGTCCAAGCCCCAAAATCTACCTCTAAAATCTGTCGTTAAATTTTCTTTCAGAACATTTTAACTATTACCGAAATCTAACTTTGCAAATACCTTGTCCACAGGAATACGGGAGCGAAAGTCCATCGCCGAACACGCGGCGAGTGTACATAGCATATCTAGACTCGGTACACTTCTTCAATCCGCAGCAATACAGGACGGCGGTGTACCACGAGATACTATTAGGTTACCTAGACTACGCCAAACAACTAGGCTACACTATGGCCCACATATGGGCCTGCCCACCCTCAGAGGGCGACGACTACATTTTCCACTGCCATCCGCCTGAACAAAAAATACCCAAACCTAAAAGACTACAGGAGTGGTACAAGAAAATGTTAGACAAGGGTATTATAGAGAGGATAATTTTAGACTACAAAGATATTCTTAAGCAAGCGATGGAGGATAACATCTCGTCGGCAGCCGAGCTGCCGTACTTCGAGGGCGACTTCTGGCCGAATGTGCTCGAGGAGTCCATCAAGGAGCTGGACCAAGATGAGGAGGAGAAGAGAAAACAGGCTGAAGCCGCTGAGGCCGTGGTGAGTACAGAACCTCTACATACCTTTGGCACATCGAAATTAAGTGCCATTAAACGAGGCCATCTTGCCATAAATTGCTGCGTGTAAGTGTTTGTGTTTTTACATACTTGGCCATTTTACGTGGTCCCAACGCTGGGCCAGTACTTGTTGGGGACTTCACATACGCCCTTGAATTTCTTGGCAGATGTATGCAGGCTTTCTTAAGATGTTTTCCTTCACCGTAAAGCACTTGTGAAATGACATTTCGTACATATTTTTATATACTTCTAACTTGGATAAAAATACAGACAATATTCTTCTTTGGAATTTAAAGTAGGATTAAAACTTTAATAATCGCACAATAATTTAGAAATTTTATGTGGAAATTTGCAATGTAGTAAATTTTAATTTGACACTCCAGTGGCCTGTACCACAAAACTTTACAGGCGTACAATTCTACAAAATTGTATAAATTCCCATACAAAAAGTTGACAATTTTGTAGAATTGTACGCTTGTAAAGTTTTGTGGTATAGGGGCCTGTAGTCAGTTGTCCAGGAAATTTAAACCGCATGTATGATTGTAAAATAAAAATGAAACGAACGAATAACTGTATACTAACCTAACCTTACCAAAAACGAACGCGCAAGATCTTGAAGTTAGCACTGAGAATATTTTCACCCATAAAAAATAATGTACACAAATAACATAATAAAATATTGAATCTATAAATGCACCTAAAACCACTGTGTCAACTAACACCTCGCTTCACTGTAAATAGCATCGCACTCCGTAACACCAACAATTAATTTCTAGATATTCCAGTCGTCAGAGGACAACGAGGCAGGTCCCGACGGCAAGAAGAAAGGGCAGAAGAAAGCCAAGAAGTCGAACAAATCGAAGGCGGCCCAGAGGAAGAACAGCAAGAAACAGAGCGACCAGCAGCAGGGCAGCGACCTTAGTGCAAAGATATTCGCCACGATGGAGAAACACAAGGAGGTGTTCTTCGTTATTAGGCTACATTCCGCGCAGTCCGCTGCGAGTTTAGCGGTAAGTTTTATACGTGTTCTTTGTTGTATTGTGATTTATGTACAATCGAGCACAGAGTCAGCTACAAACTTCGTGTGTTGAGCGGTCAGCTAAACCTGACTTTGAATGTATATACAATACAGTCAAGTGCAAAGTATTGAAAGAATCCTCTTACAACTTCGTGTGTTGAGCGGTCAGGTAAACCTGACTTTGAATGTATACAGGGTGGCTGGTAAGTATACCGACAAACTTGAAAGGTGTATTCCTGAACACATTTTGAGGCTATAATTTCATATGAACTTTTTTGGATTCGTCTTAGTTTAAGAGATAATGACATGTTATTCAAAAAACTGTTTTCATCACAAGTCACTGAAAAATGCCTGCACGATTAAAATTCTTACACTAGTAGTTTTCACCTCGACATACACACTGATTAAAGTTAGAGATAATGAGGAAAAAGTTTCAGAAAAATGTTCAACAAAAAAAAATATCAAAAACCCTGAAAAAAAAAATTCTTTCCCTACAATTTATTACTGGTCGTGTACAAAAAAAAACAAAATATCAAAAAACGGAATAACCAAAAAAATTTTTTTTTGTTCGATAATGACATATGTCACATATTTTTTTTTACTTCATTTGTTATCAAAAATGCATTGGTAAACTCTGTCGGTATACTCCTTCCCACCCTGTATAAAATACAGTCAAGTGCAAAAGTATTGAAAGAATCCTTTCACAAATATGTTACGTTTTTATTGTTTACACAGAATTAAACTGCACTGGGACATATTTTTGAGCATTTTAATATACAACTTATTTTGCTTTTGACTGTGTGATATGGATGATTTTACGAGAGTTGTGGAAGTCACCATTTTTTCAAACTCGGATAAAATGTTACAAAGTGTACCTAACTTATATGGAAAACTTTTTATGAACATTTTGTTGGGACGGAATGTACTTGAATGTTTTTGCAACTCTTATATTATTTTATTACATTTATGGTGTATCTTTATTAACGTCGTATAATGATCGCAGCCGATCGGCGACCCAGACCCTTTGGTGAACTGCGATCTCATGGACGGCCGCGACGCCTTCCTCACGATGGCGCGCGACCGCCACTACGAGTTCTCCTCCACCCGGCGCGCGCGCTTCTCCACGCTCTGCATGCTGTACGAGCTGCACAACCCGGGCCAGGACAAGTTCGTCTACACCTGCAACTCCTGCAAGAGCCACGTCGAGACCCGCTACCACTGCACCGTCTGCGACGACTTCGACCTCTGCGTGCCGTGCCACGAGAAGGAGGGCCACCCCCACAGGATGGAGAAGCTCGGCCTCGACATCGACGTCGGCTCCTCCCCCGGCGACATGAAGCAGGCCAACCCGCAGGAGGCCCGCAAGCTCTCCATCCAGCGCTGCATACAGTCCCTCGTCCACGCCTGCCAGTGCCGCGACGCCAACTGCCGCCTCCCGTCCTGCCAGAAGATGAAGCGCGTCGTCGCGCACACGAAGATCTGCAAGCGGAAGACGAAGGGCGACTGCCCGATCTGCAAGCAGCTGATCGCGCTGTGCTGCTACCACGCGAAGCACTGCCAGGAGACGAAGTGCTCGGTGCCGTTCTGCTCGAGCATCAAGCAGAAGCTGAAGCAGCAGCAGGTGCAGCAGCGAGTGCAGCAGCAGCAGCTGCTGCGGCGGCGCATGGCGGCCATGAACACGCGCATGCCGGGCGCAGGGTCGCCGCCGCCCGCGCTGGCGTCGCCGCCGCCCTCCAAGCCGCAGCCGCAGCCGCACGCGCTGCCGCACAACGTGCAGAAGGCGCTGCAGCAGGTACGTCGCTACACCTACACCACATACACTATATACATGAACACGCGCATGCCGGGCGCAGGGTCGCCGCCGCCCGCGCTGGCGTCGCCGCCGCCCTCCAAGCCGCAGCCGCAGCCGCACGCGCTGCCGCACAACGTGCAGAAGGCGCTGCAGCAGGTACGTCGCTACACCTACACCACATACACTATATACATGAACACGCGCATGCCGGGCGCAGGGTCGCCGCCGCCCGCGCTGGCGTCGCCGCCGCCCTCCAAGCCGCAGCCGCAGCCGCACGCGCTGCCGCACAACGTGCAGAAGGCGCTGCAGCAGGTACGTCGCTACACCTACACCACATACACTATATACATGAACACGCGCATGCCGGGCGCAGGGTCGCCGCCGCCCGCGCTGGCGTCGCCGCCGCCCTCCAAGCCGCAGCCGCAGCCGCACGCGCTGCCGCACAACGTGCAGAAGGCGCTGCAGCAGGTACGTCGCTACACCTACACCACATACACTATATACATGAACACGCGCATGCCGGGCGCAGGGTCGCCGCCGCCCGCGCTGGCGTCGCCGCCGCCCTCCAAGCCGCAGCCGCAGCCGCACGCGCTGCCGCACAACGTGCAGAAGGCGCTGCAGCAGGTACGTCGCTACACCTACACCACATACACTATATACATGAACACGCGCATGCCGGGCGCAGGGTCGCCGCCGCCCGCGCTGGCGTCGCCGCCGCCCTCCAAGCCGCAGCCGCAGCCGCACGCGCTGCCGCACAACGTGCAGAAGGCGCTGCAGCAGGTACGTCGCTACACCTACACCACATACACTATATACATGAACACGCGCATGCCGGGCGCAGGGTCGCCGCCGCCCGCGCTGGCGTCGCCGCCGCCCTCCAAGCCGCAGCCGCAGCCGCACGCGCTGCCGCACAACGTGCAGAAGGCGCTGCAGCAGGTACGTCGCTACACCTACACCACATACACTATATACATGAACACGCGCATGCCGGGCGCAGGGTCGCCGCCGCCCGCGCTGGCGTCGCCGCCGCCCTCCAAGCCGCAGCCGCAGCCGCACGCGCTGCCGCACAACGTGCAGAAGGCGCTGCAGCAGGTACGTCGCTACACCTACACCACATACACTATATACATGAACACGCGCATGCCGGGCGCAGGGTCGCCGCCGCCCGCGCTGGCGTCGCCGCCGCCCTCCAAGCCGCAGCCGCAGCCGCACGCGCTGCCGCACAACGTGCAGAAGGCGCTGCAGCAGGTACGTCGCTACACCTACACCACATACACTATATACATGAACACGCGCATGCCGGGCGCAGGGTCGCCGCCGCCCGCGCTGGCGTCGCCGCCGCCCTCCAAGCCGCAGCCGCAGCCGCACGCGCTGCCGCACAACGTGCAGAAGGCGCTGCAGCAGGTACGTCGCTACACCTACACCACATACACTACAATACAATGTACAATAGGGTGCTTCTTATTTTTGCAATTTTGTAGGATGTTCGAACCAATAAAGGAGCTCTTTGCTCTCCCGATAGCAATTTTCTATGGGGTACACTCTAATTTCGTTATTTGATAAGTAAACAACTTTTATTTTTTTTTCATGTATTATAAACAACAATTAGGGGTCGCTACCGATGTAATAAAAAAAACGACTGATCATTTTGCCATTCTTGAACTTCGTACTTCGGTAGCGACCCCTATTTTTTGTTTATAATCATTTAAAAATGTTACTTATTATGACATGTGCCGTCAGCAGCCGTCAGTCGCACAAGATCTTATTTTTAAGGTTCTCTCACACTTACCATTACAATTATTATGTATGAAAACGAAAAAAAACTTTTTTTTTCGAAATTAACAAAAGCCGATATACCTACCAGGCAACTTCTATTAATGTTCCAAGTAACCTGTCCAATTTAACGGAAATCAATAAAAACACGGTGTATAGCATTTAAAATATACCTTGACTTGATGTGCACTGGTTTACAAATTAACGAAAAACATAACATAATATATAATTATATTTATACTTACCTACTCAGAATTATACCGAGGTGCGAAATAAAATGCAGTCTAAATAATATAATGTAAATTATAAATAGTTTATCCCTCTCTTTGTTAACTTGTCTCGTTTATGAGATTAGGGTTCTATTAAATTCAAAATTTAATCAAATTTCTGGGAACATGTCAGAACTAAAGTTTGAAGCATCAAAATGTTAGCATCGCTTTACTACATTGCTTATTTTTTTATGATAGACAGTCGGTGATACCACCACGAAATAACTGTCAACTAAATTGAGCCGGTCCGAATCTAACGTCGAATCTGATTGCCACGGTAGCGGCAGTAAGAATATATTAGTTACCACCCCAAGTTTTCCCTCAGGTGTCGTAAAGGGAGGGCGAGTCGACGTCGACTAAGGGATTGACGTGTCACTGACCATTTTTTGATAGAAAATTGATGATTGGCAGCAGCATACATACACACATTACTGCGATTGCCAATTCGCTTGCCTAGCATAACGATTATGGGCATTTTCCTCCTAATGCGTCTATACGCATAGTTAACCCTTTGACAGCCATAGTCGGCCATAGATGACAACGGAAAAACCTGATTATGACGCCAACGACGGCTACAGCCGTCAACGTCGCCAAAACAATAGCGACTTACGCGGTAATTCAGTCAATTTCGCTTAAATAATCGTGAACGTTTGCTAAGCATATTGCTACGCCGTTTGGCGATTAAAAGGTTGACAGGAGAGGCCTGGGTGAATATTCGGCGTTTTTATTTCGTCATTGGCGTCTCTGCAAGTATTGTCACAAGAGTAATTATTCGTAATTCAGTAGCAATACCAAGTCTAGCGTAATCAGTGTTGTTGCTACTCCTCCTTCTATTTCGTTGATAATCGCGGGACGACAATGACGAATCCTAGTAGTTAAAACGCTCCTCGGAGAATCACCCGCCTACGTTCAGCCCTGAGATAGGTTGACGATGTACGTAAGTCGGTGTTTCTATGCGATTTTGTTACGCGTTTTTTTTGTTCAATACCATCACCACTTTATTTACCGTTTTATAAAAGCAAACGAGACTATTATGCCAGAATAGCAGACAAACATGCGTCTGCTACAAGATATTCGAAAATGACTCCACTATTTATACGCAGTTCGTCAATAATTTGGGAATGGTAATGACTTGATTGTTGCGACTGAATAATCGCATAGAACTACCATGTATGAATCTAACTTGGTACATCCGGCAGGTGCAGGAAGAAGCGGCGCGACAGCAGGCGCCGTCGTACGGCAAGCAGCCGCACGCGCCGCGGCCGGCGGACTGGGCCGCGCGCTACCGCGCCGCCGCGCCGCCGCCGCTGCACCACCCGCTGCACCCGCGCCACGTGCTCCCGCACCACCACGCGCTGCACCCGCAGCACCACCTGCAGCCGCTGCAGCACCAGGCCCCGCTGCAGGTATGTCCGCCTCTCCGCCGACTGGGCCGCGCGCTACCGCGCCGCCGCGCCGCCGCCGCTGCACCACCCGCTGCACCCGCGCCACGTGCTCCCGCACCACCACGCGCTGCACCCGCAGCACCACCTGCAGCCGCTGCAGCACCAGGCCCCGCTGCAGGTATGGCTGCCGGCCCCACATGCGACCGTTGTAATGTTGTAAATTATTCACAGCCTGGGTGCTTAGACAAGTTGCCAATCGCTAACGCTTAATCGTCAATCGTAAACGAAAGGCAGCTACCTGTCTTTGTTGCGACAAAGACTGTCACGCTCTGTCACTCTTTCCTATTAGTGCGCTAATAGGAAAGAGTGACAGAGAGAGAAAACTACGTTACGCTACTAAGCGCTAGCGATTGGCAACTTGGCTAAGCATCCTGTTCCAGCTGTCCGACGATAGCTAATTTCGCTCTGAATATGCCGCCTCGCAAACAAATTGCCGCGGCCCATTTTCTCTCTCATGACATTTACGTATCCGTTTTGCTTTATTCGACCGGCATTCAGCGTCTGTGATCAATAAATTCTCACTCCTATGCCAGTGATACATACGTGATCATAATAACCTTATTCCGCCACCACTACAGATGTAGTGCAAAATCCTTTCTCTTCGGCTTTTCACGGAAACGCCCAAATTAATCTCCCTGTCTCAATTAGCTTCAGTGCTATATACTAAAGTTTATTGTGACAGCAATATGAATTCGGATGTTTCCGTGAAAAGCCGAAGAGAAAGAATTTTGCACTACATCTGTACCATATATCAAATACTTCCTATGCCAGTGACAGAGAAATACGAACATTTTTGACACAAACGTTGTGTCGCGGGCATAGCAGTACAATCTTTCTGGTCACACATGCGTGTCACTGGCATAGGAGTTCTGTAAAATAATTTCAATTGGTAGGTATAACATTAGCACTTACTCAAACAGTACTGGAGGCGAACGTGTTAAGAGCCTGTTTATCTGTCGATGGCTAATTCTCGATTTCAACGAAGGCTCGATTTCGATTTCTATAGAAACAACGGAATTTATATTCCTATCCGATTTTTGCTTCAGTATGATGGATGGAATGAGTGCTATCATAATTGTGACAGCTATGCAAATTCGGACATTTGCATTCATATATAGTTGAATTATCGAGAAGATGGAATTGCATTTGTAGTGGTGTTACTAAAGCAACACTTTTAAAGTGAACCTTGTGACTTTACAATTAGGTTTACTATTAGTCGAATAATGCCAATAAATATAATAAATACGCGATACCACTACATATGCAATTCCATCTTCTCGATAACTCAACTATACAATAGAAGGAATTTTTGACTACATCGGTTGCTATGATATTCTGTACCATATACTAAGTACAAATACTGCAAAGTGAATTGATTGATTTGCAAATCTTACACATGTAAAATGCCCGCTGGGGCCTATTTCTCGAAAGCTTGTAACTTGTAATACAAGCGGAAGTCCTTATTTAATTAATAGTGTCAAAAAGAGACTTCCACTTGTATTACAAGTTACAAGCTTTTGAGAAACGGGCCCCCGGAGTCCGACGTACCACCGTCTGTCCGTCTGTCCGCAGCATAGCTTAGTGGCCGTTAATACTAGAAATCTGCAAATTGGGACAGGTTATTAGGTATTAATCATGCCAACAAAGTGGTACAATAAAAACGAGAACAATTTTTTTTTGGTACCTCCCCAATTGGTGAAGTGGGGGAAGATTTTTTTTTATTTCCTGTAATGCTTGTAATGCTTGTGGGGTATCATTGAATAGGCCTTTTAAAAAGAATAAGGGTCTTAAAGGAAAGTTTTTTTCTAAAGTCAAAATTTTCGGAGATAATCGCTCCAGAAGAAAAAAAAATGTGTCCCCCCCCCCCCCTCTAACTTTTGATCCGTAGGTCCAAAAAATCATGAATAGTAGACTTATAGAATTGTTTAAAATAAATCTATTTCGAACATAATCGGCCCAGTCGTTTTTTAATAACTACGGAACCCTTCACTGAGCATGGCCCGACATGCACTTGGCCGGTTTTCATTTTAAGCAGAATTTTATGAGTACACAACAATCACGTACCACATATTTCCAGCAGGCGACGCAACAACAACAACAACAACAACAGCAGCAGCAGCAACAACAACAACAACAACAGCAGCAGCAGCAACAACAACAACAGCAGCAGCAACAACAGCAAGTCCAACAAGCGCAACAGCGAGTTGGCGTGGGCGTGGGCGGCGTGGGCGTGGGCGTGGGCGGCGGCGTGGGCACGGTGGGCGCGACGGCGCCGCAGATGCACCAGAAGGCGCTGCAACAGCTGATGGCCACGCTGCGATCGCCCACGAGCCACAATCAGCAGCAGGAAATCCTGCAGATACTCAAGTCCAACCCCCCGCTCATGGCCGCTTTCATCAAGCAGCGACAGGTAACTAACTCGTCATAAACCTGTGTCTGTGGTTGCTAAGGATCAGTATAATGGACTTTGAATTAAACTTATGAATTTTAGTCAGGTTTGTAACGACAATTCAGCACTAAATTTCAATAAATCCGTTTTGGTGTTCATTTTATAAACTATAAGTGATATTATAATATGAAACCGCTGATTAAGCTTAAATTCCTAAAGATATCGTACTTAATTGTCGTGACTAACCTGACTGCAAAAGTTTTTTTTAATGTCACGCTAATTGGGTGTCTAATAGTGAAAATACCCTTAAATCAATAGGCTTATGGTTAGTTGGTCGTTCATCGTATTTTCAGTTACTATTCACATTATCCAATTTAACTAAATGAAAATGAATGTTAATGATATTTATCCATATAAAATTAAACTATTCATATTCACTGACATTAAACTCCAGATTAAAACAAATAATTTTATACTGCAATGCCGTATAGGGTTTAGAATTTAAGAAAATTATCTTTATTGAAGATGGCTACGTAATAATTACCTGAGTTAAGTATTGAAAATTGTGTCTACGTTAACCATAAAGTTAGAATCCGCGCTAGCGCTTAATAGAGAAAGGAAGCGTGTGAAAGGGAAGCCACCAGTTATATGAGTATTACACGAGTGCGAAAAAGATAGACAACAATCCCAAAAGCATAACCACTTTCGAAGTGACATATCAGCCGTATCAGCCTGGTCGACGGAGATTGATATTTTAAAAGTGATTTTATAATTAAAACTTATAAGAAGGAATTTATACAGATCACGAAATCAATATGGTGTCGTGTTGTGTAAATGATTGCCTTGTTGCCCACTACAGAAATAACGACAAACACTCGTTTCACAGGTAAATATGATGTGCCGGTTGATTGTTTTCAAACGATATTTTGTTTATTTAGTAGCATTAATTGTGTGAATTATCAAATTGTAGCATTAATTGTTAGTTGTTCTATCACTGTGAGCTAATAATTTATCGAAATAGTTAATATTAAAGGATATTTTGTGTGAAAATATAAATTGTTACGCTACGCTAGAGCTCGACTAAATGTTGAACTACCAATATCGATATTTGTTCGATAAACGTACCCAATCAGTCTATTTCTTACAATGCTGTCATGATACTAGATTTTGAACATAAATGTGTATTTAAATAACTTAAAGGACCTTATTATGTTTTGTGTTTTTTTTTGTGTTATACCTACTAGTGTTTTTTCCGTTAAATTTAAGTGAAGTTATTTAGTTTAAATATAATTATATTTTATAATTTCTCTTAGAAACGAGTAGCTTAATTCTTACTTATTGAATTAATAAGAATAGTACATTACTGCAGGAGCCGGGATACGAGGGTTTTCAGGCCGAATACGTATTTATGTATCAGTAGGTACAGTCGAGTTCATAAATATATGAGCAAATCCAAGGCTTCAAAAATAAATATGCATAGAAAAGTACATATGCATCTGAACAGATTCACCAATCAAAAATATGTGTACATATTACCTGTCATATTAATCTGAACATGTGTCTCATTAATGTGTAATCAACTGAAACACAAAACTTTTTCCTTATATTTTGACAGTAATAGAAAAGAGTACCGTATTGTCCTACTATACTTTTCTCTCTTTAACTTTACGTATGACGTCATAGAAGTGTCATGAGTATTTGCTTGCGGCTTTTTAGTCTTTTTACCCATTTATTTGCAGCACGCTTAGCCCTTATTTCCCGACCTCTCCAGTAATAACTCCTCTCCAGTAACTTCTGTTTTTCCCATGTAACCTGTCCAATTTAACGGAATTAAAAAACACCGTGTATGCAAGAATAGTTGCTCTTATAAAGTTTAATGGTTAAATAGCCGTCAAAGTTAAAACTTGTTTGAATTGCTTGACGCTAACGCATACTAAAGGTTAAACCTATAGGTACGAGTATAACTAAGATAATGAATATCTATGATGGGTACATGTTTTCAATAAAACAGTCGGACATCGATAGATAATTGGTCTGTTGTAACAGGCAACCCTATTCCTGACCACACATAGACAAATTTACGCACACACTGGCGTTTCGTTTTTGGTTATGCTTTTAATCGTTGTCAATCGTTCTTTGTCATTTTAGTTCTGTGACGTTAACTCGTGATGTGCCTAACAAATATCCCATTATCAAATTCCAGAATGCCCAGAACCAACAAGCGACAGGCAATGTAGGCAATGTGGGCAACGTGAGCGGCGTCGGCGGCGTCGGCGGAGTCGGCGTCGGCGTCGGCGGGGTCGGCGGCGGCGTCGGCGCGCTCGGCGTCGGCGCGCAACAACCCCTCCAGCACATGATGCAGCAGCCGCGCATGCAGCCCATGCATCAGATGCTGCCTCAACAAGGACAGGTAATAAATAAATTAAATAAATATCTTTGGGCTCTACTTTGCACTTACGATCAGGTGGAGTGGAGCCACTTTGTTGTGCCAACGTTATTTTTATTGGGTCGGCAACGCGCATGTGACACCCTGAGGTTGCAGGCGCCCATAGGCTACGGTGACTGCTTTCCATCAGGCGGGCCGTATGCTTGTTTGCCACCGACGTGGTATAAAAAAAAAAAAAAAAAAAGACATCTTACACAAATCAACCTAGTCCCACGGTAAGCTCAATTAAGGCTTGTGTTGTGGGCACCAGGCGACGATATATATAATAGATAGATACGCATAGATACTTAGATACTTACACAGCCATGACCAAGGAACAAACATTTGTGATAAATAAATACACAAAGAATGCCCTCGCCGGGATTCTAACCCGGAACCTCCAGCTTCGTAGGCAGGGTCACTACCAACTAGGCTACAGAGGTAATGCTGCGTTTGTTTTTTTTAATCCCGCCACCAAACTTCTGTCCTATACAGGGTGGTTCATTCAAATCAGTCAGTATAGGAAAATATATAACTGTAAGACTTACGGAGATATGTTCTTAGGAACCATGTCATCGATTTTCATAATAAGGAAAACTGTGTTGATAAATATGTAAAAGAAAAAACTTTTTTTTTTAAGATTACACAATAAACACCTAGTAAAATAAATGTAAGTACGTGAAAAGAATGAATCCCATTAATTTTAGACATCATGTTTCTTAGAGTCATTTGAGCGTTTTATTTTTTATTTTATTTTATTTTCTTTCTTGGGAAACAAACAGCGTACAATAATACAGTATTATGAAATCCAAATTAAATCTCGGAAACCCGATTCTTCCAGATCTGGACATGCTTGTGCTCATTCGAATCAGAATCAGGAGCCGATTCGATCCTGATAATGAAAAATAGTGTCCCAAAAAAAAGTCCACTAAGTCACGGTTTTTGTATGAACTTACTATGGCCGTGGCGTAACAGAAACTAAAATTTTGTATGGAAATTTTGGGACACGATTTTTTATTACTGGAATCGAATCGGCTCCTGATTCTGATTCGAATGACCCCAAGCATGTCCAGATCTGGAAGAATCGGGTTTTTGGGATTTAATTTGGAAAACGCTCATTTACTGCTTAAGACCTACACAAACGTTATCTGAATAGAAATAGTGTAAGTTTATATTTTCAAAACAATCTAACCGGGTTCGATTCCCTAGCTGGGTACAGTGTTTTTTCAAATTTATGAATGCAGTTTTTCTTTTTATCAAAATCGGTGACATGATTCCTTAGAACAAATCTTTGTATGTCTTATAGTTTCAGACTTTCCCATACTGACCGATTTGAATGAAAACTCTGTACAAGGTGTATCTTTTGGAACCGGCAATATTTTGTGGTCATGATGGTCTGTATGCTTAGTACATGATTGGCGCGACAGTATCTCGCCGCGAGATAGTCTATCCGTCCCTCTTTTGTTAATATAGCTAGTGAAGGACGGGAGATCTATCTCGCGGCGACATACTGTCGCACCAATCATGTGCTAAGCCTGCTGGTTATAAAAAAAATATTCCGAACATCAAATATCATGTTCCGTTCAAATTAATCTAGACTTTACCCCATTCATCCTGTCTCAGAAAATACCTAACGCGTGCACACTGCGCACACGCCGCCGCCTAGCGATGACGTCACTCGTTGACCGGGTGATTCGGTCGGCGCATTCGAAACAAAACACCGATTCAATTTGAATCCAATTTTCCCTTTATACTTTTCGGGCTTAGGACCGACAATAGTGGTGGTGGAAGGTGGAAGGTGTCCGTCTGTTTGGAAACCTTACTCGATACGTCCTTTGTGCACGAAGTACATTGTCACCACACTCAACTAAAAGTCGCACCATGTCGGTGTATTCCCGGTTCGTAAATCTCGGCATTACGATTACGCGACCTGGGCCCTATCCCACAAAACTTTACATATGTAAAATGTGACAAATTTGTAGAATTGTTTACATAAAAACGTACCACAAATATTACAAATATGTAGAAGCGACAAGTCTGTATCCTACAAATATATGCATTACAAATCACCGTAACACAAAGCATGGATGGTGTGTCAATGTAGTTTACAATTTACATATTTGTGTAATATGTAAAATTGTATTTATTACAATTTGTAAATTTATTATTTATTTATTTATATGTAGAATTGTATTTTATTTGTATTTTAATAACGGTTTTGAATCTCATTTTAGAGAATAAAGAGATTTTATTTGGAAGTTGTAGCAATACTTTAACCCATGATGTAAAAATACCGAAATGGAAAGATATTACAAATCAATTAGAAAGTGAAAATATATTGAACAAGGTTTGGAGAAACGAGTACCTACTGTTCTCGTCACGAATCGCCCTTATTTATCTCATCTTAAGCTCTCTTAGGCGAATGTATGAATGTTCACAAGATGTCCTCGTATACACAATACACAACACGACACAGCTTTCCAGCCGTGTTAGTTGAAGTGTTCAATTACAGCACGTAATACTTCAATGGCGTTCACGTTTCTATGATTGTCATCAGTATGATTTTGTTCGATGTTTTCATCTTCATCTTGTTCCGAGTTTGTGATCATCTGAATAGTATTGTGACCTAAACGTTTTTCTATGCAATATTACACAACTTAAAATAACCATGCTTGCATTTTTGGGTTGAAGTCTTAAATGATTCAAACATGAAAACTTTTCCTTTAAAATCCCCAGCGATTTTTCAACCATCCGTCTCATCGATTTAAAAGTTCGTAAAAATCGTACTAATGCTGCATTTCTTGGTATCTGTACGGGTATGCTTGGGGTCAGCAACCATTTTTTTTAAACTATACCCGCTGTCTCCTAAAATGATAGCGTCAGGGAACGGTCTCCATAAAGGTAGAATGGAACTCTTGTAATGAGATTGTACTTTTCACACGCTGTGATAAAATTGTAGATTTGTAGCTACAATTCTACAAAATTGTACGCAATTTATTACAATTCATCGTAACACTAAACTTTTACGCACAATTGTAGACTACAAATATGTAAATTTTCCCGGAAAACTACATGTAACATGTAAAGTTTTGTGATACACCGAATTGTAGATTTATCACTACAATTACATATTTGTAGAAATTTTCCGATACAAATTTGTAATATGTAATTTTTGTGATACGCTCGCTTATATTATCTACATATATGTAATATGTAAATTGTAATTTACAATTGTAACGTTTGTGGGATAGGGCCCTGGGCCCTATCCCACTAAACTTTACATATGTAAAATGTGACAAATTTGTAGAATTGTTTACATAAAAACGTACCACAAATATTACAAATATGTAGAAGCGACAAGTCTGTATTCTACAAATATATGCATTACAAATCACCGTAACACAAAGAATGGGTGGTGTGTCAATGTAGTTTACAATTTACATATTTGTGTAATATGTAAAATTGGTTTTATTACAATTTGTAAATTTAACAAATTCCTGTGACATAGAGTTTGTATTTGTTGGCCAACGTACTTCAGTTCCTAGTAGTTTTTCCACTATTACTGTAGAAATTCTTTGAACAGAATGACACATTGTCATTTTGGAAACACTGTGAGCAATCACCCTGTTACATGGTATTGAGAACCTGACCCCAACCAACGTAACACTATAAGCAGTTGTTGCTTTGGGTCTAGAGTACAATTTCTTCTTGTTTCATGTTGCAGATTCGAACCAATAGCCTGTAGTAAATATTCCACCGTAGATTTGCTCACTCTAAATCGTTGGTTAAATGTGAAATCAGTCACATAAAAAGTCAAATTTACTCGTTCTTTATACGTTCTTTGGTGTCTGACAACTGCATTTTCTTCGCTACCTAATACTATCACTCGTACTCGACATGGTGTTGCGGTAGAATGGAACTCTTGTAATGAGATTGTACTTTTTACATGCAGTGATAGAATTGTAGCTACAATTCTACAAAATTGTACGCATTTTATTACAATTAATCGTAACACAAAACTTTTACGTACAATTGTAGACTACAAATATGTAAATTTTCCCGGAAAACCACATGTAATATGTAAAGTTTTGTGATACACCGAATTGTAGATTTATCACTACAATTACATATTTGTAGAAATTTTCCGATACAAATTTGTAATGTGTAATTTTTGTGATACGCTCGCTTGTATTATCTACATAATATGTATTATATGTAATATGTAAATTGTAATTTACTATTGTAACGTTGGTGGGATAGGGCCCTGTTACTCTAATCTAATGCACAAAAAAATGACATGCGAACATTACCGGCGCGGGCGCATGACTAATTTGAATTTGCAAGAAACACCTTTTGTCTAAGGGAGCGAGTAAGCGAGAGGGGTTGTGTTTAGGGGCGGGACGTTATCGGTTGGTTCGCATCAAGGTCATCGTCACTTTTGCAAGGCTTTTGTTTACTCGGCTACAACGCCGCGCGCTCGGTGTCTATGGGAAATCGGTGTATAAGGAAAATTTTAGGTAAAATTAAGGTACACTTTTTATTGATTTGGGTTCTATATCTGCTATATAATCGCCTCCTTAAATATTGCCGGTTGCAAAAGATACACCCTGTATAGCGGCCTTACCGCGAACACCGAATTTCGTGCATTTCGAGATTTATTTTTTTCTCTGTCAATGACAGACAAATCCCCGAAATTTACGAATTTCGGTGTTAGCCACCTGGTTGGACAAAAAACAAGTGCGTTTCCCCTGCCAGTGAGGTTTTGGGAAACTTCTTAGTAGGTTATAGTAGCACCTAGTCTAGTGAGTAGGTACGTCTTTTCAAAATATAAATTTACCAATCTGTAACTTTGAAAAACCTCCCAGGGGAGGTTCTGTTCTGAGTCTCAAAACCTCACGGGTAACGGAAATGCACTTATTTTTTTGCCTCCTTATTATATAGGTCAACTAAGTTATTCGTTTGGCACCATCGCTTACGAATTCTATGGAACATTGACTATTGCGTTTACTAGAAACGGTCGAAACAAAAATGTATGAGGAAGGGGGTTAATTTCTGTTGACCATTTACGAGCCCTAGTTGAAAATGAAAAAAATGTAAACTAATATGCCTGACCATCACTTGTAGTAGTTTTTTTACACATATTGTCAAATACGTTCGTGATGCTCGGAGTTATGCTCGGTTCACATTATTCTAGTTGTAGCATTCCATTTCAGCAATCCAATCCAGTACTGGGATTCTACTAGATAATGCCTGGTTCACATTATTCTAGTTCAGTGCTGGACTGGAGCATATCGTTTACATTACTGACAATGATTTAGCACTGGTTTGGAATGGCTGTCTACATTATTTCAGTACCAGTAGATTGGGTGAGCTGGAAGGAAAAGTTGATGGTCTTTTCAGTCACTGGAATGGCTGCATTCCAGTGTCGGTTCACATGATTTCAGTAGCATTTCAGTACTGGATTGGATTGCTGGACTTGAATGCTACTGGAATAATGTAAATCGGGCATAATATGAATCGACACCGGAATGTACGCATTCCAGTCCAGCGACTGGAAAGACCACCAACTTTTCATACCAGCTCACTCAATCCAGCGGTACTGAAATAATGTAGACAGCCATTCCAGTCTCAAACCGGTGCTAGATCATCGTCACCGATGTGTTACCAATTCGGTTACTCTTAAAAGACTGGAGTAATGTAAACGATATGATCCGGTCCGGTGCAGACCGCCGAATCACTGGACTGGACACATATGTTCTGAGCGGAGAGTCGTGTTGCAGGTCGGCGGTCCGACGGGAGCAGCAGGCGCGGCGGGCGCGGCCGGCGTCGGCGGCGCCGGCATGATGCACGGCGCCGGCTGGCTGCGGGCGGCGACGCCGGCGGTGCGGCCGTACGGCGTGCGGCACGGCGCGCGCTACTTCCCGCGCTCGCCGCCGGCGTCGTCGCCGCGGCCGGCGGGCGAGCTGCTGCTGCTGCGCCAGCCCGCGCCGCCGCCGCACCCGCCCGACGACCAGCTGCCGCCCATGACGCCGCAGGACCAGCTCACCAAGTTCGTCGAACAGTTGTAGTCTACGTAGTGCGCCGATGTACATATGACAGAGTCGAGCGACCGCCCGACTCCGCCCCGCCCTATTTATTCTAGATGAAATTATCCTTAGCGACGACTAAATTAAGTATTATGAACGAATCGAGCGCTCAATGTACAAATTGTAAATATGAGAGGAGTACACGTGTCCGCTTCTAATTAATCTAAGTTGTTCGTAGTGTAGGTACATTATGATACTTATTCTGTTTATTGTAATTAAATCATTTTATAATATAATTATGTGATCATTATAAATTGTTGTTTCTTTTTCTTAAATTTCCCAGAAGCAAACGAACATATGATAGCAAAGGGAGCATTCAAGTATTGTTAACCCCTCCCCCCCCCCTTTCCAGCGCACCGTAACATTCTTCTATACCCCCTCTCTAAACGCTACGTAACACTCAAATAACCATTTTTACCCTAAAGTCGCAAAAAATTGTTAGTTTTTATCCTTGGTATAGTTTTAATTGCCTTTGCGGTAACCGGATTCCCCGTGAAACGTAACTGTAAAGGGTTGCTAATTTGAGAGTTTTAATTCCCTCGTTGTTTATTAAAAAAAAAAAACATTGTTACGCAACGTGTTGTAAGGGAGACCCCCTCCCGCCCCTGTAACGCATCGTAACGTTTTACGAGACACCCCTCCCCCCAAAATTGCGTTACGTAATACTTGAACGCCCCCAAATATCATAGTTTATGAATGCCAACAACTACAGGACAGTGAATGAACATAAACATGGAAACCGCCCTTGAGAACATTGCCATTCAAATTATCGGGACTATTAGCACACAATAGTACATTGTGTATTTAGGGCGGTAAGTAAGAATTTGCGAACGAGTGTGAAAGTAAAGCCCAAGCCGAAGGCGCGGGCTTTACTTCACACGAGTTCATAATTCTTGTACCGCCCGTGGTACACACAATGTTTTTCATCACACCTGTGATGCAAAAAAGTAAATAAAACAATATATTTTCACAAAACTACTCTAAAATGGTCTAAATTAGGGATGACTTAATTTCATCATTTTCATAAAAGAAATCTCGGCGCGGCGCGCGGCGTGCGCCGGACCGCGCTAGTGCGACGTAATGTTGTATGAAAATCCTTAACGGCCTACTAGGACGTAATGACGCACCTACGGCGCGCATCACCGCAGCGTATTGGCGCACTTACCGAACAGGTGTGATGAAAACACAAAGTTATTAAACTACAAAAAAAATGTTGCAAGGAATAGGTAGGAAATTGGGCTATAGAAAAGAGGCCCAATCAAGGCAGGTGCTGACTTTCTGTCGACTATGTGGCTTATGACAGCCACTGGCAACTCGTGACTTACGCAAATTTATATTTCCACTTTAGACCATATTGCTCTACCTACTCCTCTATGGTTAGTCAATGAAGGCAAGCCAGACCCGAGAATCCTGTGAACTCCTTGGGGGACTAATGATTATTATTGTTACCTTTTTATGTTCAATCTATTTAGCCCAAAATCAAGCAAAGTTACCATCCGGTATCCGGCCGGATAGTGAGATACGGGCCGGATACGCCGGATACCGGATAGTTACCGAATATCTGGTGCATCTCTAGCTAAAATAACAAAATCTGTACCCTACGTGTTATATTTTTGCCATTTCCTTCTGTCTGTCTATATGTCACATTTTTCTATAAAAACTTAGCCATAGATTATTAAAAAGTAGAACATAGTTGTAATTTACAAGCTGCTACATTTGACTTAACTAGGAAAAAAATGGTCGAGTGTGGTCTATAAATTTATAGTTCTTTGAAAAATATAGGGAGGTTTTTTGATCAACCCCCTTATTCATAAACGTCTCCTAACTTAGCAAGGCGATGAGTATCGTTTGGCCCTTTCGATCTTATAGACATACTGTTAAGACCAAAAACGACGAAAAATAAGTTGGGATACGTTTACGAATGAGGAGGTAAGTGTACAGGCATATCGAGAAAACACTTCGAAACTCCTGGCCCCCCTTCTAACTTTAGAACCACTGGGTCAAAATATAATTATCAAGATCTTTCCAAAAGGATCTCGGGTCCTTTACATTCTATTTCGTACCCCACACGACAACTACTTATATCAAGTCACAAAACAAAATGCATCTTAGGCACTGGTCTCACCGAGAGCTACTAAGCTATGAACATATTGGCTATAAACACGAACAAAACATACGCACTACAGTGTAAATAAAAGAGACACAGTAGGGCGTATCTTTTGTTCGTGTTTATAGCCGATAGTTCATAGCTTAGTAGCTCGCGGTGAGACCAGTGCCTAAATTTGACAATACAAAGCCGACAATTATGTACGTGCTATTTTGTAGGATGGCATCGATATTTATTTCTTGACGTGGTTGCGAAAAGGTTAACATAAAAAACTTAATGGTTATTTGGTGAAAATAAACTATGTTCTCGTTGAATTAAGTTTCAATGTTTCTCACGTCATTAAATATTAAAAATAAGCTATATTTGTGCTTTATTGTACTCATTATAAACCCCTTTTTACCTTTGCTATAAATCGTGTTGTTTATTGTCTCTTTACTTTTACGCCTATGTTTGTCAAATCTTACATTCAGTTAAATGTTATGTAAATTGTATTGGTGTTTGTTATTAATTGATTAACCTCGTAATCATTCTGAACGTCTTACTCAGAAATCAGCACTGAAAATGTTAATACTTCATCAAAAATTAAAACTAGTTTTGCTTTTATTACTTATTATTTTGTATTGAGGAAAATTATCTTAACACGATAATAACTAATTAATTGTAATATTGTATCTAAATCATAAAAATCGATGTTCTCAGGTTAACAGTTTCACATTCTACACTCTGTTACATCACAATTATTTTATCACAAATATATTCACTATAGATCGCATCTGTTTGCATTCTTGTTATTTTATTATGACAAACAGAAGCCACTGCGTGAATATTTTTGTTTCTTTATCTAAACCCTATCCCAAAATTAAAATCTAAATACAAGAGATATTTTTAGCCTCATATATGATCAAATTATACCATTATCATTGATTTGTCTTACTACACATATCATCAACGAGCTTTTTTGTTTACATTTTGCCCATTGCACGTAAATTACACACATCATCATTTGTAACAAAAGTATCATTGGATCAATCGAATACACGCATCTCCATCTCTTGTATTCAGATATCTGTGACTGTTAACACCTCCGCCTTCTGTGTAACAACTAACCCATTTTATGTTCTCATTGCTTACTAATTTTTTGTTTCGCCCCTTCACGCACATCCTTCTCCGCACACGCTTCACTCCGGTTGTCGAATATAGTCTAAAAGCGTATGGGGTTGTGTCCGATAGATACACCTTCTGCCAGAAATGCTTCAATGACATCCAAGGCGACACGGTCACGCTGGGCGACGATCCTATGCAGACGCAAACGTGAGTATATTTTTTTCTTTGTTAACCCTTAATTAAAGCGCGTGGGTAGGCCCCTCACAAGGTGGACTGATGACCTGGTGAAGGTCGCGGAGTCCGCTGGATGCGGGTGGCGCAGGACCGGTCATTGTGGTAGTCTTTGGGGGAGGCCTATGTTCAGCAGTGGACGTCTTTCGGCTGATATGATGATGATGATAACCCTTAATTCAACACAAACATTGGCATTCAATTTTAAAGGTCAATAAGTGGACCATCAACCATGTCCAGTATTATGGACGTTGTCGAATTAAGGGATAGAATAACAAGTCAGTTATTTGGTCAAATTGTTTTTTGTAGTAACATGATATTTCATGTCAGACAGAAGTGCTGATTGGAATTAATATGAATATTAGACCTCCCACAGCGGCCCGCCCTTAAATGGGACTGTGCTTACACTTACATTTTATCTCTATATGGATTACAATACGTAGGTTCAGCTTTGAGTAGTCTCATTCGTGCACATGAAATTGAAGTGAACACACTTTCATTTAATTCTGTTTGCACAAGTATTGTTTTCCCGAATTAAATAGCCAAGTGCTCAAAATGTTGTTCATATTTAAAAGTGTACTAAGATTCCTTAGAAAAAAGTACTTGGCTGTTAAACGGTAACAATTCGTTAATTTCAAACTATAGAACCTAAACATGCAACTCTGTCCTAACCATCTCGAATTATTTCAGAGCGATCAAAAAGGATCAATTCAAAGAAATGAAGAACGACCACCTCGAACAAGAGCCGTTCGTCGTATGCATGGATTGCGGCCGCAAGCAGCACCAAATCTGCGTCCTGCACCACGACTCAATCTGGCCCCAGGGCTTCTGCTGTGATAACTGCCTCAAGAAGAAGGGGGCGAAGAGAAAAGATAACAAGTTTTGCGCCAAGAGGCTGCCCTCGTCCAAGCTCGGCCAGTATATCGAGACTAGAGTCAATAACTTCCTTAAGAAGAAAGAGGCTGGGTCGGGAGAGGTGCATATCAGGGTGGTCGCGTCGTCGGATAAGGTGAGTGCCGTTTCTTTCTATGATAAACTGTCCTCAGCCTCTAACACAATAGTTTACATTTATATTAGATACATACATACATTTATATTAAAATATGCAAATTGAACCTTCTTATAACCTGCTTATTATTATCAAATCTGCCTCCATATCTTGGGTTCTAATTGGCATTATGGTGTGATATTTTATTATTAATTAACTGAGTCCAAAAAAGGAGGAGGTTCTCAATTCGACAGGTTTTTTTTGTATGTATAAGGTAAACGGCCACTATTACGTGATAGTACGTTATTACGGTAGTTTTCGCTTCCGCGCAAATAATAAGAAATCAGAATATCCTATGTTTAAATTATAAACGGGTAAAAAATCTTCGTTATTTAAGCTTTTTAACAAACGAAATTTCAAAATTATTATACCTACACTTTCCGCGGTACGTCACTCGGAACAGTCAGGGTGCCGCGAACAGCTATTTGGTGTGCACGCGCCGAGCGTAGCCGTAAGGTTCGCGCTCTCATTTGTTAAGCTCATAAAACGCCAAAGGTAAGTCCTTTTGATTTGAAATTTCTAGAGTGTTTCTTTGAGTTCTTTAACTATCGATTTGACACAGAAAAAGGTAATATTTGAACATAGAAGTTGCTAAAAATTGCAATTGATTGACTCACGGAATAAGGTGCACCTAATTTTTGGTATGTCCCTTATTCCGTGATACTACCGAAATAAGGGAATTCTTGACTTATTTTAATTGATTGTTTATTAATATAACAACTAAAGTAAATTGTATTGTAAATGAAAAACTAGATACTGTATTTACTTAAGTTTAATTTGAGCTAAATCCGGTATAGGTTTTTTTCACTTGAATTCTCATAAAATGAGTTTAAACCTGACCCAAGTTCACAGTTTTTAGGTAAATTCACATATTACTTACCAGCATAAATTTGGTTATAATTAGGTTTACTTTACTTATTGTTGTGTTTGTTTGTTACATTTAAGATTGTTTATAACTCATCTACGTAATTTATATATTAACTTAAAAAAATAATCGCGGGAATTTCAAAAAGTCAGTATCACGAAATTAGGAACCAGCATTTATTACTTTTCCCTAATTTCGTGATAGTGTAAACTATAGTAGTGGGTAACAAACAGACATGTAAGTATCGTAAATTTACCGAAAGAGAGAGAGTAGGGTAGACCGAGGAGTATCGGATCACCTGGCGAATCGGATCAAGGTCAAAAATACCTATATTACTATATTAATGTTTTAAACATTTCTTCAAATTGAGCGCAATTCAGTTGAGCCACATTTCCTCGTAGGGTAGGCCGAGGAGAATCGGATCACCGGGCGAATCGGATCAAGGTCAAAAATACCCATATTAGTGTTTTCACATTTCGTCAAATTGAGCGCAATTAAAATGAGCCACATTTCCTCTCTTTGTCCTCGATCGTTTAATAAAATAATAGTTATTTATGTGGCTGGCGCATAATAAGAGGCATTAAACACGAGTGTGGTTTTATGAAACGAGCCGTATGCGAGTTTCATAATATGATCACACGAGTGTTTTAATGCCTAATTAGTAATTATGTACAGTCACATACATAACCGTATACTTAATTACTTATGTTCTGATTTTCATTTAAGGTAGACCGAAGCGAATCGGATCAAGGTCCGAAATTTCTACGTTTTTTTTTTAAATTAACGATTAAGGACAACGAGAGAAAGTGTTGCTCAACTGA
>JALPQI010010303.1:0-32381 GCA_025490895.1 Thaumatotibia leucotreta | reverse complement strand
AGATACGTTTGCTTGATCTATGGTATATGCTATATTATGACATCTGTGGTAGGGCCGCTGGTGTCAACCCTATTCTACTGATGACGCCAGTTCTGACATCGCCATTCATGATGAGAACAGTCTGCTGGATGTCGTGTAAACTAAACAAATAATTGATTGACACCAGCCGTACAGACTCATCACACTAACCAGGATGATCCTGTTTATGTTACGCCATGAATGGGACGCAAGACGTTCATCGCATGTCACTGATGTTAAGTTACACTGCAAGGGCAAAAGTGACACGAACAAGAACATAACTAAACGTAGAAACAACTCTTAAAAGGAACATTTATCTAAAATCTCAAGTTTCTTTGGGTTACTACATCAACTGACATGTTTTGATTTGTGTTAACGATTTTCCGCCAAAAAACTAATAAGGTTTCATACTATTCTATGTGGACAGTATTGCCGCAGGATCCACTAACATAATACAGGTTGCTCCAAAGTAAAAAATCCAAAATTTTCTTATTTTCTTGGTAACGGCTACCATCAATTGTTATGATATGAATACTCGTATGATACTGTGTATACTGGTTTCTAATTGGTACCCTGACGGAGGTATGTACATTTCGGCTTCGTCCAATGGCTAAAGACCTAAAGAAGTAAAGACAGCCTGTAATGGTGTGCCGAACTATCGTAGCATCCACGAAGTATTTATTTGACAGTGACTGTACCTAGAATAATATGAAATAGATTAGGTATACATACCTACACCTACGTATAGTCCCAATCTGTAGAGGAGACGAGGATTCGGATTAAATGAGTTCTCTAATGGAAGGGATACCTATCAAATTATTTTATTTTCCATCATAACGCCGGTTTAGAGGTAGAACCAACTATTTCGGTAAAACGTCTTTTAGCAAATAGTTTTCTATGCCATTGGCATAAAATAGGTACGATTTCTCAAAACCAACTTCAAGGAAATAGTTGGTTCTATTTAGTTATCATTTACTGGATGTAGTGCATATTTAATCAATACGAAAATTTCCGAAATCATATTGATATAATAAGCTTCAACGTCCATTGCACTGAAGTTAATGATGATTCCGTGAAAATAGGATGGAAATAGATGATGCATTACATTTATACCTACTAATTGATGACCTATAATATATTAACTTAAATCGTACGTCATAGATAATCCACCTACGCACGGGTAGTAAACTAGAAATCCCCAAATAGCATATGAGACCACAAGTAGGGAAAAGAAGAATCACTTAGTAGCGTTCGGATTATCTGAACACTGTCGCGTTTGGTAAATATAGGGTTTGGATGATCGAGGTTTTACTGCTCGTTATTAGTCTTTCGGGCTACTAAGGGCCTACTCATATTATGGGCACAAGGAGCAATGCTCATTACAAATTGTCATTAAAATAAGTCTAATTTAGACGTAGTAGCATTGATCTAAAATCTCGGTCTGCAACCGCATGATCGGTGCGTTACCATCGATTGACATCTTAGGAGTTAGGACTCTATATAACATCTGACGAAAGTCCGAGCAATCATAGTGTTGTCAAGTGAGCGACAATGACTCGTTAATGATATAAGATCCGAATTCAATTAAACCGAACGTAGTTTTCAAAAAATAACTAATAATTTAAGAATGTTACTAAAAAATTATAAATAAATATTTTTTGGACATTTTTACACAAATCGACCTAGTCCCACAATAAGCTCAATTAAGGCTTGTGATGTGGGTACCAGACGACGATATGTATAATAGATAGGATACATATACATACATATGTACTTAAATACATAGACAGCCATTATTGTACTAATAAGTAATAAGACTAAGTAACTGTTAATTTTGCTATTTTTTAAGAATGTCTGAATACGTAGTTATAGATAAAATTTGAACTTAATTTTTTTTGTAATAGGTAATAATAATATTAGAAAAATATATCGACATGGACCCAGCAAAAGCCAAAGAAGTCAAAATGCCAATATCCAGGGGAAAACAGGAGTACCTATACGTCGGTATGGAAAAGGACATCTCCCATTTCCTTTTTACCCACATTATATTTACTACTCACTTTCTGAAACTTTATTTACGTTGATAGGAATCGAATCTTTAATATGTGTAATTTTTAAATAGCTTTTAAGCATATTTTTATTATTTTTCGTTTATATACAAACGCCGACACAGCTAAAGGCTGGGTCACACCAGATGCGTGTACGTGCACGTGCACGTGCGCGTTGCGTGGCGTGCACGGCACCCATGTCACACCGAGAGCTGCGCACGCAGAGCTGTGCACGCAGAGCTGCAGAGCTGTGCACGCAACGGTGGCGCACGCTGCAGCACCGCTGTGTGATTAGCGGGGGGGCGGCGGGCGGCGGCCGGGGGTGGTGGGCAGAGGCCGCGGGGAGGTGGGCTGCGGCCGGGGGTGGTGGGCAGACGCCGGGGGGTGGTGGGCAGAGGCCGAGGGGAGGCGGGCTGCGGCCGGGGGTGGTGGGCAGAGGCCGGGGGGAGGCGGGCTGCGGCCGGGGGTGGTGGGCAGAGGCCGGGGGGGGGGGCGGGCCGCGGCCGGGGGTGGTAGCAGAGGCCGGGGGTGGTGGGCAGAGTGGCGGAGGTGGTGGCGTGTGGAGGCGTTGGGTGGCAGGCGGCGGTGGGTGGTGGTGGGTTGCGATGGGGGGGAGGCGGGCACCCGCCATTCCCGGCCACCACCCGTCACCACCCACCTTCCCCCGCCGCCGCCCACGACCCCCGGCCTTATCCCGCCGCCACCCACCACCACCCGTCGCCACCCACCACCACACGTCGCCACCCACCACCACCCGTCACCGCCCGCCACCACCCGCCGCCGCCCGACGTCTCCACCCACAGCCTCCCCCCACCGCAACCCGTCGCCACCCACCACCACCCAACGCCGCCCGCCACCCCCGATCACCACCCGCCTCCCCCCACCGTAACCCGTCGCCACCTACCACCATCCGCCGCCGCCCGCCACCCCCGACCTCCGCTCGCCGCCACCCGTCGCCACCCACCACCACCCGTCCTCCTCCGGCCTCCGCCCCCCGCCGCCCGCTTCCCCTCGCCGCCGCCCGCCGCCACCCGTCACCACCCGTCGTATTTGGCAATCGATTACAAACCCATAAATACAAGAGAGCCGCACAGCACCAGCGCAGCACCAAGCAATGCGTGACCCAACATGTTCGGTTCGCCGTCTCATAGGGAACGCCGGTAAATACAACGTCATCACTGCGCTCATCGCAGCGACGTTGCCGCTCCGCTGCGTGAGCGCGTGCACGCAGCACGCAACCGGTTTTGTCTCGACGGAGCTGCGTTACGTGACGTGCACGTGCACGTGCACGCCACGCAAGCGGTGTGCCATCTAATATGACATTTACATAAGCTACAACGCGCACGCCACGCAACGCGCACGTGCACGTGCACGTACACGCATCTGGTGTGACCCAGCCTTAACTGATACTGATCATTTCCATGATGCACGTATAGTGCACAAATGGTCTGGCAATTGTGTCAGCGCAGCGATTAAAACGAGTAAAATATACATACCTACAGGATGACACAAAAATGGTGAATAACTTTGACTATGGGACCAAATACGAACACTCAAGAAAAAAATCGATGCTTCCACACATTTTGGTCAACCTATCTTAGTCCATGCAACAACAATGGAAGTGTTGTTTTTTTTTCTTGAGTTTTCTTACTAGTGTAGAAAAAATAATCATAAGAATTTTGCTTTTATCCTGTTGGTTGGCCTATAATTATCTCTTCTAACATCTCAAGTGGAAACAGATGCTGAGAAATAAAATAAACTTTACGACCAGAAATCTCAGAAAACCGGAACGTAAATCATAATATTATTGTAGATAGCATTTATAGGAATTCAAATATTCTTACTTCTTACACTTATTTTGCCATATGTATTTAAATAGGTAGGTATGTACAATTGTACATTGTTAAACAACAAATATATATACAGGGTGGAACGGAACGACGATCTTTCCCGCTACCAACCGAGTCTACCAACCATTACGACGAACTTTCAGTATGGGACCAACATCTAAAACGTACATGGAAAATTGACATTTAAATACTGTTGAGCTCTAACTAATCAGTCACTTTGTATGAGGGGTTCATTTTTTTAAAGATATTTCGATGTTGGTACTATACTGAAAATTCATCGTAATGGTTGGTAGACTCGGTCGGTAGCGGGAAAGATCGTCGTTCCGTTCCACCCTGTATATATGTATATATATATATATGTATATATATATATATATATTTATATATATATATATATATATATATATAATTGTACATTGTTAAAATATACGTTCTACTCTTACTACTGTAAAATATACGATGTAGGTAGAGGTACATTAATCCACCCAAATTTCCAACAAAAAATGGTTTGCAGATCGTTGTGCGGTGGTACGGAACCCTCAGCGTGATTTTGACTCGCAGTTGGATGGTTTTATTTATAATCAGAATACGATATTTAATGAGCCCTTAAAGGACCACCACTATTTTTGTTACACCCTGTATGTGAGTTAGTAAATCGGCTTAAGTACCTAGTAGCTTCCCTTAGTAACTTTTAGCTATCGTGATACTCGAACATTAAAATAAATAATTAATATAATTATAGTGAGCCGGGTTACTCACTTAATTTTATTCGATGATTGCTCGACACGTTTCGTTTCGACCCATTAAGCGGACCTTCGTCGGGAGTACCCTCGGTCATAGCCCGACGTCTACACGAACACACGAACACATGGATATATAATTCGTATAAAGTTACAAGCCAATTCAGTCCGTATGATTCCGATATCGATTTGAAAGTGAAAATCGTTAATAATGAATTAACGCATATAAATTGCAATTGTATGCTGTATTGTATAAGATAATATGAAATATAAGTGCGACAGCAACGAATCTAATAGAGATAAATTAAAACACGACCGAAAGGAGTGTTCTAAATGTACACGAGCTACGAATTTCCTATTTGCACGTATATCGATCGTACTACGATTTTCAGTACCTGTAGATGGCCCTCGGAACTTTCGACCTGACAATAGTTATTTGTTATACAAGGGTGCAAAGTTGTATTTTACCCGCGAGTATGAAATTGAAACACGAGCAAGCGAAAGGATTCTATAGTTGAACCACGAGCGAAGCGAGTGGTTTTAAAATAGAATCCTGAGCGCAGCGAGTGTTTTAACATACGAGAAGTAAAATACATTTGCACCCGTGTGTAACACAAAGCTTTTCCCCTCACTATAGCGAGGAAACTCAAAAAAGGTAATTATTTGTTCACATTACAATCATCATCGGGTTAGTGATAATAATTTTCCAAATGCATCATGTATTTAATGCAAGATTTTGTCGCAGTAAACTTACCACGACAAAGTAAACGCAGCACGATTTTAACACATTCCTGTAGTTGCATACCAACGCCAATGCATTATTAAATCTTTCTCATTCATTATTTTTACAAAATTATAATAGAACACCCTGAAAGTTGTTTAGTTTACTATTTTTATGCGTGTTCGAGTCGGTAAATAAAGATTATACACGGTGGAATTTAATCGGTGAACAGGAACCCATTTTTCTAATTCAGTAATCGATGGCGGTCACGTTTATGTAGTACATAAGTGGAACCAAGTTTTTTTTTTAGCATAACAAATTTTTATGTTGAAATTAAACTTTAATTAAAATTTATTGTCACCCTACTAATGGTTTAGTCTGAAAAGTTTAATACCTCTTTTCAAACTATCAGCCATGCATCGCTCTTATTTTACATAGGAATAGAGGCTATCGCAAAAATTAAAGCATGTAAGTGGTTATTGCTCATTTATGTTTTAAGTTTCTATGGCTGATAGTTTGAAAAGAGGTATTAAACTTTTCAGACTAAACCATTAGTAGGGTGACAATAAATTTTAATTTCAACATAAAAAAAAATTATGCAAAAAAAAAACTTGGTTCCACGTAATTACTACATAAACGTGACCGCCATCGATTACTGAATTATAAAAATGGGTTCCTGTTCACCGATTAAATTCCACCGTGTATATAACCTATAATATTCTTTGCCAATGTTGACGTTGACATTTTCTGCGTTTTGTGATTGCATCTAGTCATCTTATCATCATTCACTAAAACAATTGTTACTTATGGAATTTTAGGATTTATATGTTAAAATCATCATATTATATAAAGGTTTGTATTTTACACTAAATTCTCAAACAAATTATTTAATTATCATTAATATGGAACAATTTCCATGAGCATTTTACGTTTTGTTATTCCAAAACCAAGGTCATTACTTTGCCACACAAGTGAATAATATGCGTTTTTACACGTTCGTATTAAAGGATAATGGAGCACTTTACGAGCTAGTGAGGGGAAAAAAATTAACCACTTCTCGCACAAAAAAGAAATAATTATCTACAATAAGCGCTTGTGGTCGAGCGGTAAAAGGCACGGCTTCTAAGTACGCAGCGATCGTGGGTTCAATTCCTGGCTCCGACTGTTCCTAGCAATAAGTTTTAAATATCATATTATATTCACAAGTGCTTTACGGTAAATAATAAATAAATAATAAATAAATAAATATCTTGGGACATCTTACACAAATCAACCTAGTCCCACGGTAAGCCCAATCAAGGCTTGCGTTGTGGGCACCAGGCGACGATATATATAATAGATGGATACGTATAGATACTTAGATACATATACAGCCATGACCAAGGAACAAACATTTGTGATAAATAAATACACAAAGAATGCCCTCGCCGGGATTCGAACCCGGAACCTCCAGCTTCGTAGGCAGGGTCACTACCAACTAGGCTACAGAGGCTGAGGTGAAGTGAAGTGAAGAAAAACATTGTGAGGAAACCATACAACTGCGAAGAAATTCAGGTTGTACGAGAAGTTCCCAATAAGTTTGATGTAGAGTTGCAGAAAATGGCCAGAATATGTTACAATACAAAAAAAAAACAAACCTAAGTGAACCGATGAGATATCTCAGCTTTTTGCCGGGAGCTTTACTCCATACAAATAACACTGCAACTAAAAATAACCATGATATCGTCGGGAAGGCCCGCTGGAACTGGAAGAAATCTCGTCATAACTAGAACGACGATTGGTAATTAAAAGTGTCTCGTGTAAGGGCGGGTTGCGTGCTTATATAGGGTCGCGAGAAGCCTCCGTCGTCTTTAGTAGTCCTCGCTGGCGGTCGACCGGACGCCCGTTGCCGCTCTGCAAAACTCGGCGAAACGAAACGCCGGCGCGCGTAAAAAACAAACAAAACATTTTTTTAAACAATATAAATTAAAAAAAAGTTTTTTTTTCTGTGACAAGTGATTGTGAAGTGAGTTTTTGTCGGATCGGAAGTTATTCAGTTACTCACTAAAGAGACGTTTTAAGGTGAGTTGATCTACTTATGATTGTTTGATTTTTATTATCTTGTAGTTGCGTCTATTTACTTGGGATTTCTGACTTTATAACGACGTATGAAACCTTCAAGATAGTATGTGGACACGTAGGTAACTAAACGTTTGAGCGTATTTTATTTAACAAATAATATATAACCTCATAAAAATACCTACTATTGTGTTAAATTGTATCTAAAACCGGAACAAAATTAAGATTAAAAACCCATAAACTAACTATTAGAGCGACCGAACGTCCTTCCGTCTGATAAACAAATGACAGTGAAGCCTTGCAAACATACCTTCATTTGACTAAATTAAAATGAACAATGTAAACATAAGTAATAACAAATTGTACTGAAATGTGGGTTAGACATTTATTTAGTTTCGAACTATAATGTCTCGGATTAAGTATTGATAAGAATTGTGAAAATGATACGGGTGAAAAATTATTAATATATAAACAGGCGTACCTACCTAGGATTTGTTAAAATTGAATATTTTTTTAAGCGACATTTATTATTTTATGGATTTTACTGTAGGCTGTAACTAAAGCTGCCGTAGCGTGCTGCCCATCATCAATCTTCTATAAACGAATAGGTATTCAGTAACATTTCAATCCCTTAGTCGACTCTTACGACACCAACGGGAAGATTTGGGGTGGTGACAAATGTAGAATCCGGCATCACGCGGCAAGTACCAATTATAATAATAATTTTAACTTTTATTGTGAACTTTAGCGTCCTACTACCTACTGTACAAAGGCCTCCCCTAATTTCTGGACAACTCTGATCTTAGTCGAGCTGCGTCGGCCAGTCTTTAAAAAAATATATTCAAAGTACCTATAAAGTACTTATAAGTAAGTAAGGCAGTGTAAAAATGAGTGTTCAGACACAGACAGTCCTTCAGTGCATCTGATATTGAGAATCGATCTATAAGGAAGGCTCACAGACGCTTGGAAACATAAATATCTCAACAATGCAAGATAACATCAAGAGATATTATCAATTGCTGATAGCGAAAACCTCTTAGTATTTCAGATTACTTACTACAATAACTTCATTTAATTATACCTACCATTAAGACTCATAACTAAGACCGTTGCGAAGAGATTTCCTGTCTGGCTGAAGTCAAAAGTATTTGTGATAGTTATGAGTAAATTGATGTAGACACTTAGATATACATAATTCCTACTTACAACTAAGTTTTTAAGAGTGGCGGATGCATACACTACGCTACAACTATTGTATTATAATAAATTATCTCTACTTGAGCTTATTTATTACACCAAACGGACATTTAACATGTAATTTATTTTTCTTTAGATTTTAAGTACGATTTTAGTAGTTGGTACCTAACTAATAGGCATCATGCCTTTATCATATTGTGAGATAAATCTTAAGGATTATATTAATCCTTTTATAAAACTAGTAGGTTTACCTTTTACAGTGAAGTGTAAGCATGTATTAAAAGACTTAACAAACAACTCGATTTTTGTTGGATACTTAGATTAAATGTGGAATTATTGTTTAGTAGGTAAATGAGTTCCTTAACCACTTGAACGTCCACCCCGCGCGACCATATTCCGGTCAACTGTCCGGGTTTTTTTAGCGACGTACGCCCCGCGCTGCGCAGTCACAAGATTTTACAAAAACGTTTATATTTTCTAAACTACTTAAGGTATAATAATAAAAAAAATCAGGAGTATAAATGAAAATACAATTATTAAAATACAATGATAGTCATTGTAAAATACCTAATGATTCTTGACTATAATCAAGGTTAAACTTAAGACATCGGTAAAAAAATAAGAAAGATAACCTTCATATTTTAAACTCACTTGACAGGTATCACACTGTCAAAAACTTAAGATGATACACATTATCGTATAGAGCACACGTTCCTGATCATTTTTATGTATAATAACCCCAAAAATATGTAAATTAACGTGAAATACTTACGACATAACTAGGAGTCCTTAGCAAACACTCAGGCAGTTTGACCCAACACTGACAAATTATAATTTTTTATCGACTGAGTAACGAGCGTACACTGCCATATATATTTTTTAGCGCAAACTAGTTTATTAGGCTACGTTGTTGCAACAAGGGAATTAGGAAATAATGCCTCTATATTTCGCTAAATGCCGCTATAATCAACTGTGTCTCCTTCGACTTCATGGGATAGTATAGTATCCACGAACAGTCTACTGCCTTTTTTGTTTGGATACTATGCTATCATCGGACGTTCAAGTGGATAACTATCAGACAAAAGTCAATCATGTCAACAGAAAAAGGTGAGTAAAGTACCTACTGTCGATAGATTTGAAACTGACTCACAATTGGAACATAATTTTGTAACGTGTGATCATTGTGACGTTATAAATCAAATTGTAGCAACTGTCGTACAATTTGACTTTTGACGTTACTATTATTATGACATGGTTCTATTGCGGGTTAGGATTCAATTTTGTCGATAATACCTACATAACTAACTAAGCAGATAAATAAATAAGTTGTTGTAGGTACTTACCTTCTGATATACTTATACCATGGAGTAGGTATGAAAAAACTCAATGTCCACTAGTAAAAACAATAGAGTAGATACCTACCCAATAGATGGGCAAAAACAAGTATTCAATTCTGACAAAAATCGCAGGGAATCCGGTAAATTGAAGCAATACTAGATAAGTCGTTGTAGGCTTTAGAAAGAGTTTTTCGAGCAATCCTAAATCCAGACTTTAACGAAAAATATACTTAAGTCGCGTTTTAAAGGAATGCGACATTTAATTCCTGGTTAACAAGTAACTACGAAGATAATATCTCTTTGTCTGTTTATCAGAAGCATGTCTAGGTGTCAATGTCATTTTAAATTATAGTACGCATACAACCGATTGTATAAAACTGTTAATATGTCCAATAATATTATGTTATTGTTTGACAGTCTGTGACATTTTTAGGGGTCCGTAATTTCGCCATGTCCGTTTGTCCGTCTGTCCGCGCCATAGCTCAGTGGCAGTTTGTACTAGAAATCTGCAATTTGGTACTTACATGTAATAAACATATTAATTATGCCGACGAAGTGGTAGAATAAAAACTAGAATATTTTTTCCCCAACTGGGAAGTGGGGATGGTTTTTTATTTGCTGTAATCCTATAGTGTGGGGTATTATTGAATAGGCCTCTTAATAAGAATAAGGGTAAATGTTTCTTCTGTTACCACGAGGATTACTCATGAAATAAAACTATGAAAACGGATAAACTTGCGTAGGTATATTAATTAACTTTAACTTCATTGCGACGTTTCGAACACTTACAGGGTTCGTAGTCTGCGGGCGACTGACCTCTCCTCCCCCATACAGTATGATAATGTTACCAGTACCTTAATCATCTCACACACATAAACAGCCTTATTTGGTTCCACTGCTGGCTGCTGGATGGCACTGCTATAAATCTATTTATAGCAGTGCCATCTATTTATGGCATTTATAAGAATCAACCGCTCAGTCGATTCTTACGACACGGAAGAGTCGGGGTGGTGACAAATGTATTGATTACTGCTGTCACCAATTAAAAACTAAACCCTACGTGTGTTTAGGTTCCTATATATTATTTTCGTCGTAAATCAGGTTTTACTTTAGGTTAAAAGTGACTGATATATACGTTTTTGAATTTTATTGTGACTTCCATTCCTCCGAGAAATGTACGTCCGTTATATGTGTACCTATAGGTCACGTCAGATGCGGTCAACGTGAAGTACAATTTAATCATCTAACCACGTCATGTACCCTGCAGACCGCAATGTAACTAATACCGTCGTCACAGTGTCTACACGGAAACCCTGTGAGCTCCATGTGTTCGTCATCAGCAAGCAGTGGCTGGCTGGTCCTTATTTTTTTTATCAACTCGTAGTGATTGATGACGTTGATGTCTTCATCATCATCAGCCTATGATAGTCCACTCCTGGACATAGGCATCTCCCATTAACTATGCGTATAGACGCATTAGGTGGTAAATGCCCATAATCGCCACGCTGGGCAAGCGGATTGGCAATTGCACTAATGTGTCCAGTATGATGACGCTGCTGCCCATCATCAATCTTTTATCAAATAATGGTCAGTGACACTTCGATCCCTTAGTCGAATTTTACGACACCCGCAGGAGGAGTTGGAGTGGTGACAAATGCATTCTTACTGCCGTCACCATACGGCATGATGTCGGATGAGGGGTTGATGTCATAGGGCGATTGTGCACCACAATGAATTTTACTGTCCGGCAGACCGAGTTTTCATGGTCGGATATGACATGAAAAAAACGCATGATTGGCTTGTGCACTTGTCCGTCTTTTTACTCGGAGGTGCGTAAAAGTCAGTGCAATTCCGGACGCAGTGCACAAGCATTAACACGTTTTTCATAGCAGAGCTGTCATCTCGGATCGGAAAAATACTGTCCGGAGTGGGGAAAAGTAAAATGTCGGACGGTAAAATTACGTATAGTGCACAAGCTACTATATACATTTAATGGCGTGACATATCGGACTGTAAAAAACCGGACTACCGGACGGTAAAAGTCAGTGTAGTGCACAAACGCCCTTATTCCAACTTTATCATTTATTAGGATTTAATGAATGTTAATTTGAAAAAGCCTCGTATTATGTCCAAACCAATTAAAATTGTCATAAAACTAATCAGTCTCTCGTGCAACAGAGTTGTTATTTAATAAAAGTTATTAAGTGTCCTTATTAGTTATTAGATAGACACTGGAGCTCTCTTAAGACAAGGTTCATAACATCATACTTAATAGACTCATTAGCGACACAATCTACGGTTACTTACTCGAATACTCGTTACAGTTTTGGCTCATATTCGTCAGGATGTTCTGGCCTTGACCTACATTCCCCATTTGAAATTATATATATGCTTTTACAGTAGCTTTTTGCTTTTTTTAAGGAGCAAGCACAAAAAGCGTTTGTTGAGAATGAGAAGCTTACAATTTTGCTAATTTCTCTTGAAAATAAATATTGTCATCTTGCCATGATTTTTTTCTTATGACAAGTTCATAATTAAGTTAATTACTTGCATCATGTCAGTAGCAATAAAGTAGATAGTAATTTACCTTTAAGTTAACTATACCTACACACAATGTACCTACGCTCTTCTTAAGCCTCTCTTCTTTCTTAAGCCAACGTGGTCATTTACAATATTAGAGTAAAAATTTTAATTATTGAGCACCCGATATTTCGACACTGTTGCAAATGCCATCTTTAAATTCAATAATTTATATTTCCATGGTAAAAATATCCCGTTTTAAGTCATACTAATTACGTACACACAATATTTCAGGGAAGTTATATTCCATTCCACTATTGTCGCATTTGTCACCTCTAAGTTAATTAATCAATTAATAATACAAATAGACTGGACTTACTTATTTACGTAGGTATGGACTAGTCGAACTACGGATTTACTGGGGGAAGCTTTTACCTACATGGTAGGTATCTGATACGCCGAATTGATTTGTAAATGTAAAATAGTTATTTGTTATACAAGGGTGCAAAGTTGTATTTTACCCGCGAGTATGAAATTGAAACACGAGCAAGCGAAAGGATTCTACATATAGTTGAACCACGAGCGAAACGAGTGGTTCTAAAATAGAATCCTGAGCAGCGAGTGTTTTAACATACGAGAAGTAAAATACATTTGCACCCGTGTGTAACACAAAACTTTTCCCCTCACTATAGCGAGGAAACTCAAAAAAGGTAATTATTTGTTCACATTACAATCATCATTATCATAGATCATCGTTAGTGATAATAATTTTCCAAATGCATCATGTATTTAATGCAAGATTTTGTCGCAGTAAACTTACCACGAAAAAGTAAACGCAGCACGATTTTAACACATTCCTGTAGTTGCACACCAACGCCAATGCATTATTAAATCATTCTCATTCATTATTTTTACAAAATTATAACAGAACACCCTGAAAGTTGTTTAGTTTACTATTTTTATGCGTGTTCGAGTCGGTAAATAAAGATTATATATAACCTATAATATTCTTTGCCAATGTTGACGTTGACATTTTCTGCGTTTTGTGATTGCATCTAGTCATCTTATCATCATTCACTAAAACAATTGTTACTTATGGAATTTTAGGATTTATATGTTAAAATCATCATATTATATAAAGGTTTGTATTTTACACTAAATTCTCAAACAAATTATTTAATTATCATTAATATGGAACAATTTCCATGAGCATTTTACGTTTTGTTATTCCAAAACCAAGATCATTACTTTGCCACACAAGTGAATAATATGCGTTTTTACACGTTCGTATTAAAGGATAAACGAGCACTTTACGAGCTAGTGAGGGGAAAAAAAATTGTGACTTCTGTGAAGTTTCGTATTCAGGATTAGGGCCAGCGAGGCGTGCCATTAGTTGCAGTTTTCATTAGACTTTCGTTTCTGTGCTCATGTGCAATTTCTGTACCGTGTACAACACGGTGTGTCGTGTTTTTCCGTGTCAAGTATTCATCTGTATATATTGATTTAAACTTTCACGATTATCACTCATATTTTAAAGACAAACGGGTCTTAATCGCGTAAACTCTACGGGTGTAATGTCATGCCCGAAACGTCAGGATATAATTAAACGTAAGTTTACGCGATTAAGACCCGTTTGTCTTTAAAATATTCATCTGTATCTCCAATATTCTCTGTCAGAGTAGAACTTTCTGCGGACTTCATTATTGGTATGAAGGGAATTACCTACTGCATTCCCGTACTAACAGAACTGCGTAGTGTAATACTAATATATCAATGTCAGTACCAGAATCAAGGCGCGGTCGTATAGTAGTTTAATTAGGCTACGGACTCATATTACTAAAAGGAATCCTAGTAGCATCATAAACTATGTCCATACCCCACATACCATTAGACTGACACCTAATAGAGCAATTTGCTACTTGGGAGAAACTTGATTTATACTAATATTATAAATGTGAAAGTCTATCTGTCTGTCTGCTGCACTTTCACCATTAAGCTCATGAGGAACGGGTAGTGGTGAGAATATACGAAGTGGACTTAGCCCACAACTTGCTTAGTTTGCCCGGCAACCTAATTCTAAGATATTGATTTGTGTAAGCACAAGTTTTTACGAAAACAACTGATATTACCGCGTGGTAATGACAATAACATTTGTCATCATCCCGCATGTTATTTACGTGGGTGTCGTAAGATTCGACTCTGGGATTGAAGTGTCACTGGCCATTCACTTATTGATGATAGGCAGCTGCATCAGCATGACGATTGTGGGCGTTAGGTACCTCCTCATGCGTCCATATGCATAGGAGAGCCCTATGCCCAGAAGTGCGATATTTTTCATATCTACATGGAAAAACCCATGATTCAAGAGACAATGTTACTATCTTGTATATACGTCTTCTTTAGTAATCAAAACATTGCACTTATTAATGTCTAAAACTAAAAGCTTCCTCGGGTTCCGAATTCAAACTGGGTGAAGGATTCCTTCGGTTCTGGGGTGAATATCTGAGCGTTTCAACGCCTAAGTAATTTTGGTGGCATCATTTTAGCCGAAGTTTCTAAACGTCTCAATGTTGTACTTCGTCATTTGTATAAGGTTCCGTGCCTCCTTCAAATGACAAAGTAGCATATTGTAACGAATAGAAACTTCGGCAAAAATTATGCCACCAAAATTAGGCGGTTGAAACGCTCAGATATTCACCCTCTGACAGTGCCAACTAGGCTACGGACAAAAGCCGTTAGCAACAGGTATCAGTAATATGTACCACATGTTTCGTGGAATTCCACAACTTATTTGCCAGACGCTAAACTCGAGGGTGGGTGGTGCCAACAATTCACAGATTTGCTGCAGTATTGCTCATACAAAGATCGATTATATTTTTATATAGCGGAAATTGAGGAATTGTCGTAGAGTAGGAGACTAGGGGTATGTTAATGTTATACCTATTGATGAGCCTTCTATAATATATTTTCCCCCCTCCACAGTTTTCACCTACTTTTCTTAGTAATTAATATTTTCCTAATATACCTAATTCTGGCCACATATACAGGCCCTTAGGATTCACCACCTTTTAATCTTACAACCTATTAACTTATAATTATAAGTTACAGTTACCTAGGTAGTTTCAGTAGTACCTCCTTGAAAACAAACCGCTCGGCTAAATTAGTAAATGTTTTTCTGTTTACTATGGTTTTACGATCTGGGGGACCACGAACTACTAATGCGATTTAGTTTAGGACTGTCAAAAATTGACAAGCCGAACCTAAATTGAATCGCATTTAAGATGTCATAGTAATAGTAACCCCCCTAAAGCGCAAATTACGAAATTAGTTATTATAACCTTTTTCAGTCCTCTGGAAACAATACCGTAAAAAGGGGTAAATAGGAATGACGGGGTAAATAGGAATGTAGAGTAAACAGAATCTTTTAGCTCGTGACTAACAGTCCAGTTTAGAACAGCATTTTTTTCATATGTGTTATTCTAAACTGGACTTTTTGACCCGGGCTAACAGATCAGTTTACTCTACATTCCTATTATCCCGTCATTCCTATTTACCCCGTTTTACGGTATCATTTTAAATCCTATTACTTTACTTCTACTGTAACTATTTCCACCCCTGTGTCCTGCACCCCCGAGCCTCGCCCACCTGTAATCAAAAGGTTGTACTTGTCTGCGCAGCATTGAAGTCCTTATGTCTTAATTAAAAGATTCAAAATAGTGTGATCGTTTTGACATTAGTAATTATACGGAAAACGTGCACCTGTTGAACCGTTGTTATTCCAAATCCGATGAACAGAGTTCTGTAGCGCTTTCAGATACTGAAATGTACGATACAACATAATAATATGGAATGAGTAGCAATGTACAGTCACGTCTAATAATATGTATACATTTTGGAACGTATGTCAAAGGCATAAGGATCAAAATCGTATACATATTATTAGAGCCGACCGTACAAGTTGCAGAACATTCTCTAAATTGCGGGAATATACTCGGAATTTTTCGAGAATTTTCATGAGAATTTACGAGTAAATTCTCATTGAGAATGTTTCCATGAGTACTTATAAAAATTTGTTGTAAAGAATAATTTATTTCACAATTAAGTAAATAAGGCATACAATATACCTTAAAAGGCATGTATATACAACGGTTTTGTTATAATCAGATTGCTTGTAAAATTTTAATTGCCGAGAACATTCTCTATATAGAAGTTACGCAACTTATGAAACTTCTCCTCGGTACATTGCTAGGAATGAGGGAATGAATAAAATAGATACAGTACCTATAAGGATACTTTTGGATTCTTATATAAAAGGTGGAGACAATTTGGAAAAATGAGGGTCTGATAATTCTGATAAATTGGTCTCCATCAATACATTATTGCAAGCTTATTTAGTTCATTAATCGTTTAGTATCGTTATGGAACCGTCCGAGTTTATGTTTCTATCCCAATCAACTTTGGTGCAATGGATACTGAAGGTCAATTGAGACAGCAATATTCGAACTTAAATGGCATAATAGGTACTATAAATAAACAAAGTTCAAATCTATGGAATTGTACGTTAGGTACCGTAAACTGGGGTTACATTGATCAATTTTAAAGTTTAAACTTCATTATCTTCTAAAATTAGGCGTAAAAAAATCCAAAAATAAAATAGTGACATCAACTTTTTGTTATCTTTCTCGGTAAATTTTTTTTAAATGATACTTTAAAATGTATGAAGATAGAAAAATAAAACGTTGTGATCAAAGTTAAACTGACATTGGGGTTACTTTGATACCTTATGTTTTTTAGGGTAATTGAATGTAAACGCTTACAGGAGTCATTTCTCCTAAGAAAATAAACAAATCCGTTCGCAATATCAAAAGTTAATAACAATTTACGTCGTTTTGGGGTTATTTTGATCAAATATTTATGATCAAAGTAACCCCGATATATACAAAAAAAACTTCAGTATTCAACTATATTAAAAACAAAAATCAACCATTGAAGAGAGAACAATCTTCTTATAAAATAAACAGTCAAATGGATAGACATACCATAACCAACTACACGTAAGATTCTGATCAATGTGACCCCATGTAGGTGATCAAAGACACCCCATTGAATAAAAACAATTGTTATAAGTACATAGTTTGAATTGAAGACCCCAAAACGTTATATGTGTATGCCTAAACACACTTGTGACAAGTTAATTGTGATTAAGAACCGTTTACTCCACTAACCTTATTGTTAGTTTAGAAGTTATTTTATACACGAAAAATAGCAAAAAGTATACGTAAATATAAAAACGTGATACGCTATTCTAACGACCGTACTCATTTAAAGTGTCTAAACAATTAATAAGGATAACTATCGTTCTTGCCAGACTTAAAAAAAAATATGTACAGATGCGTTTGGTAACGGAAGATATTCGCGATTAAAAAATAAAAGAAGTTTTTATCAATGTAACCCCAAAGTTCAAAGTAACCCCAGTTTACGGTACACAATGAACTTATAATTTACTAGCTAACCCCACCGACGTTGGTTTGTGAAATATTATAATATATTTATCTGTGCAGACCTCTCTTCATCAAAACCTTCCCTGCACTCCAAGGTAACAAATATCAAAACAGCAATAAAAACCGGTGTAGGTAGTTATCTCGAGTAAGTGATCAACACATTTAGCGATGCATTTTTGTTTGTATGTGTAGATGAAAAACACACATAATCAATAAATTAGTTAATCAGTAATCACTTAATTTTCTGAAATAGTGTAGCACATTATCAGTGTCACCAATTTGTATTCAGTGTAACCGTTAAACCAGCATTTGCATTTGTATTTAGGTACATCCAATATCCAGTTTTCTAAATATAAATAATTCTAAATTTTTCATCATCCGTCTCTAATATCCCTTGGTCCAGCAAACTAGAATTTCCCAGTCTTTCTTTCTCCATACAACGTGAAAACTCGAACATTTACGCGTCATTCATTATATTATAATGGATAGGTAACAAACAATGCAAAAAACTAGGTGAATTTATAGCTCTATACATATATCCATAACATACGTAATCGTTTTACGGTCAAGGTCGGTCAAACTTATATGATGAGGCTGAGGGTACAAAATAAGTTCAGTCGCCGTGTCGAAACAAAGTTTGACTAAATCATAACTTATAGTTTCCGATTTCTAAGAATGAACTTTTGACAGTTATAGATTAATCCTTATTAATATGAGGGAAAGACTCACCATTTTTACGTTAAGACCTTAACGTCATATATATAAGGCTAGTTTCTAAACTGTCAAATATTCATTCCTAGAAATCGGTAACTTTAACAGCTGTTATTTTCTACGTTAATAATATCTACCAATGTACCTACCTACATACCTGATTTATATAAAAAATCTTTTCAAAATTCAGTAAATGATGAAACGAATAGGTCGTAAAAATCGTCCCGAGGAACATCGATAGCAGTTAATGCAACAAGATAGGCGATGTCGCTAACTTAAAATAAATCACGTGGTGTATATACACTACAGAAGACTGAAAAATGACGCCATATCTTATAGGTAGGTAAATCAGGCCAAAATCGAGTTTCTTGATAAATCATGATAATTTCACTTCCTGGAACACAATTTAATGCATCTTGCGTTCTGGAAATAAGACTCAAAGTTGTTTAGATATTTTTAGAGTCAATCGGCGTTATACTAAACATAATGGCGCGCTCATTAACTTAATAGTCAGTATTCACGTGCTCTCTGAACAATACAGTACTTAAATATCCAATTAATAGTTGTCGTCTTCTTTTGTACAGGTGTATTCTCGTAGGTTCACCGGGACCTCGGGCAGATTCGTATTGCGATTTAAATTTGTTAACTTCCTTTTTTTTACTTCATATTGTTTTAATAAAATTGTTTTTCACTGTTTCATATTTTATACTGGTAAGTATTTCAATGTACAAAATTTTGTAACTAAGAGATTTTTTTCTATTTATCCTCCTTTTCATTTAAATAGAACAGTTTTGTTTACATGCCTTAGGTGGGATAGGAAGTGCCATAGCATTACGCGTCTTAGGTGCAGGATACACAGTAGAACCGTAGCTATTTATTAAATGTAAGTATTATTATTTGTGAGAACAAATGAACATTTTCTACTATACGAACATTATTTTCATCCTCACCACTCGTTTGATTTGGTTGGAAATGTTAATGCGTTGGTTTAAAAATTTCCTGCCATGCACAGAAACGCACTTGTGACCCCTTTGATATCTCTCTTCCTAGCCAATATGTGCGTGCGTTAGAGAGGCAAACAGCGAAATTGTAAAATGTAACTTTATAAAACGCGACCCAGGTGTTCTTGGGTGATGGTGATTGCTTGCCATCCAAGCCGGCTGCTCGTTGGTGTCCTATGCAAGCGTCGAGCGACGGGGCGTGCGGCGGCGCATCGAGTGTCCTAGGGATTTGGACGGCGTACACTCAGGCCACACGCAAACGTTTGCATTTGTTTAACACGGACGCGAGTCTATTTAGTATTTAGCCCTTAGACTATAACGAAAAGAAAAGAGAAAAGCGCTCCGAAGAATCAAAGAGAGCTTTTAAAAGCACGGTTGCAAACTGTGTTTCAAGATCCAAAGCGCCGGATCGGGCTTTTCAAATAACTAAAAGCTCTCTTTTGTGAGCTCTATGCCTTAAGTTATAGTACGCTGTAAATACATTAGACACCGTGTTTGAGCTCGTTTTGTATACGTTGGCGTCGTGCCAATGTTTCCCTAAACAAACTGTAGGGAAGCACGGTTAGTTTGGTGGTCTGCGCGCACTTTGAACTTGGCGGTAAATGTAATGACAAGGTCGTTTAAATACAAATGTTAGATATCATACTTATACCAAAAGTTCACCAACGTCGAAGGTGGGATTTGAACCTACGTCTTCAGCTGAACATGTATGTATAACTTAAGTAAAGCTGTATATGTATGTATTTATATCATCTCTACTATTTTGGCTGACTGCATTTGAGTGTATCCTCAAAGCAACATAATATATATTCGCCAATTACTTTTACCCCAAACAATGCGTATATCCGCAACAAATGGCTAATATAATGTAATGCAGGTCAAATCAATTAGTTTTGACGAAATGTCAAATCGATTAGATGTATGAAGATTGTATTAAATGACCTCAAACTGTCTGCAGTGTTGCTGTCGTTCATTCAATAATTAAAACTACAAAATAAGTACGTCATCATAATATCAGCCGAAAGACGTCCACTGCGGAACATAGGCCTAATAAGTACCTACGTACTAACTTGGTTTTGTATTGTGATTAGATTTTAAAAGAGTTTAATTATTCTTGCGTCGTGTGGTGACGGCAGTAGAATACATTTGTCACCACCCCAACTCCTCCTGCGGGTGTCGTAAGAGTCGACTAAAGGATTGAAGTGTAACTGATCATTGTCTGATAAAAGATTGATGATGGGCAGCAGCGTCATCATAATGGAATGGACACATCACTGCGATCGCCAATCCGCTTGCCCAGTGTGGCGATTATGGGCATTTACCTCTTAATGCGTCTATACTATACGCATTGTTAATAGGAAAGGCCTACGTCCAGCAGTGGACTATCATAGGCTGATCATGAATTATTCTTAGGATCCCGATGCCATTAAATATTAATTTAATTAGTCATAGTCATAGTATTCGGAGGATGAATGAATGAATTCGGAGAATCATTTTCGGCATTATTCGGAAATGATGAACCTATCGAATGAGTCATAGTAATCATAATTCAAAGTCAAAGTCAAAGTCAAAGTCAAATAATTCTTTATTCAAATTGGAATAGCAACAAACTCTTTTGAATCGTCTAGATATGAAAACTACTTCCGGTTCGAACCCTACACCGCTGACCCAAGAAGAACCGGTAAGAAACTTGGCGGGAATTATTTTTTCAACCAATGATGGTACATCTTACAACTAACATGCATTAAAAAAAAAACATAAAATTGATTTTAAACAAATTGAAATATAATAATAATAGTACGGTCAAATCGTACATTAAACTCGCAAAACATGTAGTAAAGCTGCATTTTTGGTATGTTATTTAGACACCATAGGGCAGTATAAAACCACATTTTGCAAGCAAAAAAAAGTTGTGCTAGCTGCGTTATACGTGAAAAACTGTGAAATTTACTGTCTATTTTTAGTTTCTGATTTTTATAAAAAAATCCTTACGTTTTTTGACAATATGTATCAGGTAACGTTTAAAGATGAATAAATCTGTAACAAGATGAGATAACATGCATTGCCGTAGGTCTTATAGTTTCAGAGATTCGAGACTTCAAATAGTACCCTGTTTTGTAAACTAGATAAAATGTTGAGTTTTGCTAACGTTTTTGGTTTAATATCGCCTTACCTAATTATGCTACGAAAACCATGAAATAATTATCTTATAGCGCAATTAATATTCTTTCATTTAAGGGTAAAATCAGGTCAGTAAACTTTGTGATTGAAACTAAAAACGCGAAATTCAAAAAGCAGGAGGTCCGTTATCTAAGTTTTTCATACAAATCGCAAGTCGTGTTGCAAAGCTGCAATTTTAGTATATTATACAGGCCCTATAAGGACGTACAAAAATGCATATTACAAGAAAAACAAAATAGGAATTTCTGCATAGGACGAAAAAAACTGAAAAAATATTGGACTTCTTTTACTTTTTGACGTTTAATGAAAAAACTATTATCTTTTTGATACTAATTGCTAAAAAACTTAGAAAGAATATGAAATTTGAAAGGATTTGAGCTACCTTGCATTACCCTAAATTATATAGATTTAGAGAAACGACATTTCAAAATGTGCCCTTCATTAAGTTAAGAAAATAAATGCATGTTTTGAAGCCTCGTACACCCCCGACTATAAGACTTACAGTAATTGTCACCGGCTCAATTTGTTCCAAATTTAATGTAGTTATTATCTACAATTACTTTTTTTTTCTTAGCGCGAACGTTTTGCCAATATTTAGTGAATAGCTTTAACGTAACCTAAAATTTGTTTATGTTTTGATAAAAGGGCACTTTATGAAATGTCGTATCTCAAAATATATATAACTTACGGTGATGCAACGTAGCTCAAATCCTTTCAAATTTAATGTTCTTTCTTAGTTTTTTAGCAATCAGTATCAAAAAGATAATAGATTTTTAGTTAAACGTCAAAAACTAAAAAAAGTGCGAATTTTTTTCCGTTTTTTACGTCCTATGCCCAAATTATTTTTTTGTTTTTCTTTTAATATGCATTTTCGTATACATCTATAAGGCCTTTATAATATACCAAAATTGCAGCTTTTCAACTCGATTTGCGATTTGTATGAAAAACTTAGATAGCCGGCCTCCTGCCTTTGGAATTTCGAGTTTATACTTTCAACTACAAAGTTCACTGACCTAATTTTACCCTTAAATTAAAGAATATTAAGTGCGCTATAAGTTCGTTATTGCATGTTTTTCGTAGCATAATTAGGTGAGGTGATATTAAGTCGAAAACGTTAGCAAAACACAAAATTTTATCTAGTTTACAAAAAGGGGTACTTTTTAAAGTCTCAAATCTCTGAAACTATAAGACCTACGGTAATGCATGTTAGCTCAACTTGTTGGAAATTTATTAGTCTTTAAACGTTTATTTACATATGATATCAAAAAACGTAAGGTTTTTTAAATAAAAATCAGAAACTAAAAAATGGCCGTAAATTTCGCAGTTTTTCACGTACTACCCAGCTAGCACAACTTTTTTTTGCTTGCAAAATATGGTTTTATACTGTCCTATGGTGTCTAAACAACATACCAAAAATGCAGCGATACTACTTGATTTGCGAGTTTAGGGTAAAATTATGTACGATTTGACCGTACTATAATAACAACAAGAGATGTAAAGTCTCTAAAAGTCACAACATTTATAAGTAATAATTTATAGAGAAGTAAGGTTTCTCTCCGGATAGGTATATAATAATAACATTATTTAATGCACGTTTGGAGATGTACAAGGTCTCCAAGCGTAAATTATCGTAATTGAATGTCATGACTTTAACAAACTAATAATTAAATCCTAAATTACTCCCACGGTGTTTTATCATTCATGTAGTCTTGTGTACTATAATAAGCTTTAGATATAAGTTTACGCTTTACAAAATTCTTAAATTTGTTGACTGAAAATTCAGTAACATTTACTGGAAGTTTATTATAAAATCTTACACAATTACCCATGAATGATTTCCTAATTTTATGGAGCCGAGTGGTGGGTACTGCGAGCTTATGTTTGTTTCTAGTATTAATATTATGTATGTCACAATTTTTCCTAAAATTGATAATATTTTTATGTACATACATAATATTCTCATAGATGTATTGAGAATACAATGTCATTATATTAATATCCTTAAACTTATCTCTAAGTGAGTCTCTAGGGCTCATTTTATATATCGCTCGAATAGCCCTCTTCTGCAGAACAAAAATAGTGTTAGTCTCTGAATTGGCAGCACTGCCCCATAATAAAATGCCATACGACATAATGCTATGAAAATAACTAAAATATACTAACCGAGCTGTATCGACGTCAGTTAATTGACGGATCTTGCTCACTGCAAAAGCTGCAGAACTCAGTTTATTCGAGAGATTAGATATGTGAGGACCCCACTGAAGCTTAGAGTCTAGTGTTATACCAAGAAAGACTGTACTTTCAACTATTTCCAATTCCTCACCTTTCACAAATATACTAGCCTGTTGATGTTTTACGTTACTTGTAACAAATTTAATACATTTAGTTTTTTTCTCATTCAACATTAAATTATTCATATTAAACCAGTTTACTACTTTCGAAATAGCATTGTTTACATCATTCCAAGCTTGTTGCTGTCGTTTGACTTTAAAAATAAGTGAGGTGTCGTCAGCAAACAATACTATGTCATGGTGGGTCTCTATGAGATGTGGCAAGTCATTTATGTAGATAAGGAAAAGGAAAGGCCCCAATATAGATCCCTGTGGTACACCCGTGGAGACCAATGACCCCGGCGATCGCTGTCCATTCACATCAACCCTTTGTATTCTACCGCGTAAATAAGATTCCAGTAAATTTAACGCTGATCCTTTAACTCCATAATGGTCTAGCTTCCTGATCAATGTTTTATGACAAACGCAGTCGAAGGCCTTGGACAAATCACAGAAGATACCTAAAGCATCTCGTGATTCCTCCCAGGCATCAAATATTTGTTTAATTAATTCGACACCAGCGTCGGATGTTGAGCGTCCCCGAGTAAAACCAAATTGCTTGTTATGCATTAAATTGTTTACGTTAAAGTGCTTAATTAATTGCGATAAAACTATTTTTTCAAAGATTTTGCTGAACGTTGGTAGCACAGATATAGGTCTAAAATTAGTGGGGTCAGAAGTGCTACCGGATTTGAATAAAGGAGTTACTTTACTATGTTTCATAAGATCAGGAAACTCACCACAATCAACACATTGATTAAATATTACTACCAATTCAGGTGCTACGATTTCAATAAGGGATTTGACGACATGAACAGAGACTCCCCAGAGGTCAGAAGTTTTTTTGACATTGATGGATTTAAATGCCTTTATTACATCTGAGATTTGAATATGTTCAAAATTAAAATCGTTACTACACATAGGGACGTTATCTCTTAATAATATAGTGGCAGCCGAGGGTGATGAATTTAAATCCTTAGTTATGGAGACTGGTATATCGGTGAAAAAGTGCTCAAATTCTGTTGCTACTTCTAAACTTGACTCTATAATTTTGCCATTAATTTTTAATTTAGGATCGTGGAATCTGTGCTTTGATCGACCAGTCTCCGCATTAATCACTTTCCAGGTTGATTTAATGATGTCGGAACTATTTTTAATTTTTTGGGACAAATAATCGCGCTTAGCTTTATTACAATCAATCTTAAATTTCTTAGAATATTGTTTGACGTGTTCTTTAAATTCATCACTCGTATTAAACCGCCGTTCCTCATACAATGCATACAGTGCTCGTCTACGTTCATACAAGTCCGCAGTTGCCCACTCACTAAAAGCAGATGCACCACCAACCACAATCTTTTTGGAAGTGAATATTTTGTTGTAGTGTTTCATAAAAATGTGAAAGAATGAATTATACATGTCATTGGAGTTAATGTTGGAAGACAGAGTAGGTAGCGTCTGCACTAAACTTTCTTTCATTCGTTCAACACGGCTTGTGGTTACTGGCACAAAAGTAATTTGTTTTCTAATGTTATTTTTCCTGATGGTCTCAAACGTTATTAATTGACCTAAATGATCTGACTCTAAATTACTGATTACTTTTTTATTAACAGGAAAAATATCAGTAAAAATGTTATCAATACAAGTCGCACTAGTTGCACTGATACGAGTAGGCTCCATAAAAATGTGGTTGAGTTTAGAAGACTTAAATAGATTCAACAATCTTGTACTTGTTGTTGAATTTTCTAAAAGGTTTACATTAAAGTCGCCGCATATAAGTAACTTCTTACCGCAAACTGATATTTTATGAAGCACAGATTCCATTACACTTTCAAATTGCTCAAAATTACTTAAAGGCGGCCTGTACACACATACAACAATAAATTTATCTAATTCGATAGCACTCAATTCTATAGTCCGTTCAACAGACAGAGAAACAATGTCCTTACGTTCCTTAAATTTTAATTGTTTATTTAAAATAATTAATGACCCACCATGTATGGAACTAAGTCTGTTAAACGAACTAGCCACCTGGTGATTATTAAACTGAGGCACCACTTCATTACTTTTTAACCAATGTTCAGTTATACATAGAATATCAATATTAAATTCATTTAAAAAAAGTTCAATCTGCAAATCTTTTCCTCTAATACACTGAATATTTTGATGAACCAGGTGGATGAGTTTTCTATTATTATTACAATTTTCAATTAATTTATTAGAGACTAATTTGCCAGAGATATGGCACTCTTTTGTCTTATCATTTAATTTAAATTATTGGTTAAAATTGGAACCAATTCCGAGTTCATAATTGATTGCTCAATAGGAGCACAGTTATTTGCCAAATTTTTGGCAGATATTTCAAAACAATAGGATAGCGACAGAGCTATTTGTCTCTTACAATAATTAGAAAGGTAAAACTTACCTTTAGTCATAGAAATAATAGGAAAATAATACTTATTCTTATTAACATAATTGTTAATGTCAATTAGCCTAAACTTATTACTATAATTATATGTACACAGTTTGTACATGGTCAGATTTAAATTATATCTAGTATCATTTTCTGTCTTTGACATTTCATTACAGTATGGAAATGTAAACATGATAATCTCTTTAACTTTAAGAGTATTTAATTCTTCAAAGAATTTCATTAGACTATTTTTGTTAAAAACTCCTCGGCTCCCTACAAGAATGAGCAGGGTACTTTGTAAATTTAAATTACTGTCATCTAAAATTTGACGCAAAATATCATTCAAAGAAGCTGAAGGCAAACAATTGTTGAAAATGCGGGGTCCCTTTAAATACCTGTTGAAAAATGAGCCCATGTTTCTTCCAAATTCATCACAATACATAACTACATTATGTTCATTATGTTCAGATATATGTAATTGTGTATTGTAGATAGAATTAGAATTATTACTACTTACATCTAATGGTAAACTGGTACACAGATCAGGTTTAATTAAACTCATTGACAAGCGACCACTCTGTTGTTTACACAAACATGACTGGCCGAGTGTGAATATCAAATCATTCATTGCCAAAGTATATTCATTTATCACTTTCTTGGAACTATTATTCAAACTTTCTAATGATTTTATTGAATCCTCTAAACTTTCAATTTTTGATTTTAGCAACTGTGTATCAGTTTCATATTGTAATTTACTACTTAATAATAGAGCAGAATATGCATTTAACCTATCCACTAAATTCACATTAATTTTGCAAAATTGCAACTTTTTGAAAAACAAATTATTTTGTTTTGTTAACTTATTATTTCTTTCTATTATTTTCTTAATCTTAATATATTTCTTTACTTTCTTACGACTACACTTCACTATCCTAGGAGTTGGGAAATCAGCTGCAGTAGTAGCAATTAACTTTGGGTCGGGCTCGACCAGTTCTTCGAACAGACTGTGTGTGTGGGCCGCTGAGATATTGTTCTGGGCCTCTTGTAGCACGTTGATTTGTTCATGGGCGTCATGCAGAGCTCTCTTCAATGAGCTGATATCATTCAAGGCTTGCTCATATGTAGCCGAGCACTCAGTAAACTTGTCCACTGTCTCTTGTAGCTGTACCCGCTGTGAGTTTACATCATTATATGCTATTTCTAGAGTACATAGCTCTTTCTTAAACTTATCTTTACTATCAAGGGCTGACAACAATTCCCTCTCACACTCTTCCCTTTCATTGAGCAATTGAGTATTCAACTCCTTGCAAGTTTTCAATTCAATCAAGGTAAGCTAGAGCTTGTCTAAAGTTTCCTGCTGGCGAGCTGCAGCGGCTGTGGCTCTGCGAGTCAGCATTATTAATATTTATTAGGAAAAAACAACTTGAAAGGAAAAACAAGACAAGGAATCGCCTACTCAAGCCGAGTGATAGCTACTTACAGTATACACATGAAATAATGACGTCTCACTTTGCCTTTATGAATTCGCAATGAAAATTCTCTTATTTTACTAAATTAAAACGAAATTGGCGTAAATTACCGAGTAAAATAAAGAGATAAGACAAAAAAACTAACACAGATTTCAAATTTATAACCTGTGAGTGTATATACCAAAAAAACATGAACAGTATGCTTAGCACATGATTGGCGCGACAGTATTTCGCCGCGAGATAGTCTATCCGTCCCTCTTTTGTTAATATAGCTAGTGAAGGACGGGAGATCTATCTCGCGGCGACATACTGTCGCACCAATCATGTGCTAAGCCTGCAGATGAATGAGATGTCCGTTTACGCTCTGAGAAATACCCAGTACACAACGACGGTACGTGAGGAGCGGTTGCGTAATTACGACATTGGTGTGCAAAAAAACACTGAAAGTAACATTTTCTTCAAAAATTTGGTTTAATTTATATCTTATTTTATAACTTATGCCTTACTGTACTATTTTTTCTAAAGTAGCATGGTTATTCAAGTTTCTAGGCATGGCATTGATTTTTCGTGTTTGCATCGTGATTTAAAATTACGAATTATTATTCCGGCCTAGTCGTATTTTTTAGGTCCCAGGAGAGTTGTGACAGGCTGTCACAACTCTCCTCTTAGTTAAATTTTTTTTTATGCTGGGTTATATTGACGTATTTTTATTAGTTTTCAACCTTACACCGATTTCCTGCCAAGTCAAGTCACTGATCGTCCCAACCCAGAGCTACAATCCTTTTCAGCTATTGTGGAAAATTAAAGAATGTGAAAAAGCGTGCCTTAAATGAAAATAATAAAAAACTAAGAGGGTCTGTAAGAAAAAGAGGACAGGTAAGAAAAAGAGGACATGTATGGACAAAGAGGGGGCAGAAAATACCTCTAATTGTGTTTGCTTAGTTCGCCTTGAAGCGTATGCAAACAGCCGATCGAATGAGGAATGGGTGCAAGGTGCAATGCTTGGATTGCAAAGGCTGGTCTCACGTAGACTGCACACGAGATGAGCTGCAGTATGTTTGCCATAATTGCCTAATAGATCAGTAAGGGTTTTATTTAAAGAAAGACACAAAGTATTTAAGTTTTATTAGTTGTTTTTGTTGACAGGCTGTTGAACTGTTTAAGTTGTTTATGTTGGTAGGTAAATGATGTACTAAGGGGTTAATAAGACCACTTTTGCATTAAAAAGGTGTTTTATTTATTTATAAATGTGTAATCATATTATACAGTACCCAAATAGTCCAAATACAAAGCTGTCACAACTTACCTTTGTACTTGTCACAACTCACCTCGATGGTAGGAGAGTTGTGACAGAAGGAATAGTCGTCCTTTTTAACGATTTTCTCGGGAACCGTTTTACTTGTATTTATTTTGTTAATTGTTTTGGAAAGATAAGAAATGGCCCTACAAAAATAGACATAGAACATAACTACGGAATGTTTCCTGAGCGAGATATGACGCATTGACTAAAAATTGTCACAACTCTACTCGATCTCCCCTACCCTTATATGGTAATGATAACCCTGTTGGCTTATGATGGTCACGCGTTTGCCGTTTATCGTGATACTCGTCACTTTCGCACTTGCTTAGTTACCCCCTTATTCATAAACGTTTGTTAACTTAACAAGCCGCTAATAATAGTAATCATTGTTTGTCCCTTTCGTTCTTAACAATGTGTCCATAAGTGCAAAAGGGACAAACAATTATTAGCAGCTTTTTAAGTTAACAAACATTTGTGAATAAGGGGGTTAGCACGCGGCGGCAACAACCACAAACGATTAAACACGGGACCATCATCATAAGCCTACTGTACCTAATCATAATCACAGGCGAGAATACAGAAAGAGTAAAAAAAAAGTGAAACAGGCCCTAAATGTTTAACTCTATATCCTATTATAAATATTCGATGTCCTAAACCAAAGAAAAAACGACCAAGATCACCAACGTGATCATCCGAGGTGGGAATCGAACCCACGTGCTCAGCTTTCGCGGCTGATGCCTACACCGCTCGGCCACTCGCCTCTATACTAGGTATATCCTATGTTACCTACTTTCTACATTCATACTTCGTAATGTGTAGGTATGTATCATCCTATTATTGTAAATACCAGTTAAGTGCACGAATTGTGTTATTCGATAATGAATATTGTGATGTATGTATCAATAATAGATGTCGGGAAGGCTGACATGAGTGTGAATGGGCTTACAGTAGAAGATGCCCCGGATCGCGTAAAGTGGAGGAAATGCAGCAGCCGTAGCAGGAAAGCGGACCCTGACAAAGGCCGGGATAACGCTGGGTAGAAGAAGAAGAATATTCATGATAATAAAACTGATTCTGCCAAAACCTGATTGGTGCACTTAACAGGTATTTGCGCTAATAGGACTGTATGTTCTATTGCTACTGTGTCTGTGACACGATAAAGTTAAAATACTAAAATACACAATTTAGCATCGGTCGAATTCGTATGATATGCAAATTATTGGTTTGAGTCTGACCTCCATTCGCCAAAACACGTTTTCAAGTTTTCGACCTCAAAATATCCCACTTTTTGTGGATATATCACTTTATTCGTCATAGGTAAGTACCTAGAGCCTAATATAATAAGATTGATAGCGTATGTTTTAAATTAAGATTTAATTTTACATATTTCAAAGGTCCTTCTGTACCTACTAGCTTGTAAAGGGAAATCGTAAGACATGCTTGCATGTTAATTTTTTGTCTTCAGATTAAAAACCCCTAAATACTTTTTTTATGGGCCTGTCGGAAAGCAGACGCGGAGTCCAAATATAAATAAAATGGAGCTGTAAATAAATGTATATGACATCTTCAATAGAGTGATAATTTTGTGTAAAATATTTTTAAACAGCAAAACTTCGGTTATTTAATCTCAAAACGTTTAATTAGTCATCTACCAATTTAACATTTAATAATCTAAGTAGATACGTAGGTGGTAGTTAAGTATACTCTCGTACTTCCTAAAGGTCGACGTACTACTAAAGGTAGTTGTACTGAATACGAAATGCCACCGATGATTTCGCATTCCGACGAACAGCTGGCAGAACTTGCTACTATCCCGAGGACAAAATTGCGTGAAGAATTAATAATTAGCATTTATCTTTGGTCAAGGTCAGACTGCCAAATGCCAGGGGACATTTGAAAAACCCTAATTTGGCGTGGAAGGCCGAACTTATTTGGCACCGGTACTTAACCATTTTGGATGGTGTTCAAATATTTTGATATAAGGCTTCTTTTCCATTAACAGACATGTAGCCATTACGCCTAAATGGTGCAGACAAACCTACGTATCACATTTTCATTAGTTAAGTTGTCCAAAAATGGGTTATTCAGTCTTGACTCAGTAAAGGTGCATTCTGACCAAAACGAACATTCGCTATTCTATCCCCCCACTCTACGAAATTCGATCGTTACACAAAACGTGATTTCGTAGAGCGGGGGATAGAACAGCGAATGCTCTTTTGGTCTGAATGCACCTTTAGGTTCTAGCACAATAACGTCGATATCTATAGCTATTACTTTGCGTTTTTTTTATACACATCTGAACCTATCACAGAATTCTGTATTTTTATTTTTCTTCTAGGTAGGTAATCTTGACAGAAGTTATGGTGGAATCTACAGGTAGACTTTGTTATATCTTACCTACACTGGTTGGTGCTGTCTGGAGGAACCCGCGCGTTATTAACGCGCGTTTCTTTCTTTCCGACTGTGCCCATTAGTTGGATACAGGGTATTAAAAAACAAGCAAATAACAATATATACATTGTTGGTCAAGATGACGTCTCAAAGAACCGAGGTGATCTAATTGAACAAACTAAAGGACTACTGTTTAAGTCGAAGTGATGGAATGGAAGGTGTGAACCAACATCGAACAGAGAATACGGACATTAAAGGTTCGAGACGTTGACATACTAATTAGTTGCCATAATAATACAAACACAACGTTTCTGGTATGAGGGTAGGTACGTCTCAGAAATTCTTTTTAGATGCTGCCAATGATGAATATTGTCTAACAAATGTTACTAAATAGGTACTAATCTCCAAACTGGAGTTCGAGGCCAAAGAAACTACGACAGATACGTTACTGTCAAATCTGTCAAAGTCTCTTATGTCATTGTCAAATAAAGTTTTCAGGTTAATTCCTAATAAAAACATTACATATCCCTGTAATATTTGTACACCTTATTGTTAAATATGGCTGTCACATCTAGATTTCCTTAAAAACAAGTAAATA